>JAPYYT010000077.1:0-97887 GCA_030522565.1 Ceratosolen corneri | reverse complement strand
CCCCAAGTTTTTGCCCCCCCCCGCCCCCCGTTTAATGTGCTCCGGCAGAGATTAGCCGGGACCTCTGGCGTCCTTGGGGATCGAGAGGACCGGAGTTGTCGCGTGCTCGCTGATTTATCGGGGGTGCGTGAATGTCGCGTTGGGAAAGTATGGGGAGACGATCGAGTCTATTGTGCTCGTCTCTCTGTGGACTTTTGGTGGCTTTTACTTCGGGCAACGGCGCTTTCGTCTCACCGACCCGCACATATATCGCTCCTATACTACCCTCCAAAGTTTCTTCTCTTTCTAGCTTTTAAGCGTATGCTATGTGGTTTTCTTTTAGAGTTCATTAGAGGTTTTATTGCAATACGTGCTCCATTGGTTAATGAAATTTTGAACGGCCTTGCTTTTTAACGAGGTAATATAGAGGAATAAGAATGTAGGTAGCGCCGGATATTGCTGCAAAATAATTCACGATAATAATTATCTTATTATTAATTTATAGCGTGAAACGAAGTAGAAATTCAATAGGCGAGCGCTCAAAGACAGAACGGAAAGTGCTCGTCCTAAGCTCTCTCTCTCTCTCTCCCTCTCTAATGACATTATGATAAATCTAGATCTAAAAAGCCGATTTTTCAGAGTAATGCGTAGTAAGGCGAAATGCATTTTGTCGCTGCATTAAGAGCGATGATGTACTCGTTGAATGTAAACGGCCGTTCAAACTTTTGATAAATAATTGCCACGTGAATGATTCTCGTAGTAAAGCATTAGACGCTTGCTTGTAAAGTAATTCAGTGTCGGCCAATTTTTCATTCGTATAAATACAGAAATCGACAATGAACTCCAGAGCAGAGCAACAACCAATTACTCCCTCCTTTTTTTGTTTCATTATACGGGATAAAACCCAATTTTTATTTTAGTTTCTTGAGTTGCGTTAATCCATGTTCGGACACACCGCTGCACCATTATTTAATTTCTGATTTCATTCTCGCCCAAGGACACTGCGGTCTACCCATGTTTGATGGTAAGTCGATGAACAGTGCGCTTATCATTTTATCATACTCGTAGTTGTATATTTATATTTATGTGAGTTTATTTTTACGCGCATGCCATTAATGCTCTCGTTTCATCTGAATTTTGCGTAGATCCTTTTACGTTTTAATTGCATAAGATAGGTCCACGTTTTGTCAGTCACTTGGGGTAGAATGAGCACGATGTTGCCGGGGAATCGATATTATGTAAGTGTATTCAGTTTTGCTTCGGGCTCTCGTCTTCCATTTAAATAAATGTCAATTGCATGAGTAACGAAGACGGGACGAGTCATCGCATGTGTGACAATTAGATAAATTTTGAAACTCTTTTTAGGACAAGCGTGATAATTGATATTGGGCTGCCAATTAAAATGTTGTACGGGCTGAAAAGTATTATTTACCAGCGTCCAATGAAATAAGTGCATAGAGAAATTGTATATTAATATGTATGTATATGTAAATGTAAGTGGCAAGGCTCGATCAATAAGAATCTGTTGAGAAAGCAATGGATGCGCCATCAAGAGTCTTTATAATTTCTTACATTTCACAAGATCCCTAATTAATGACTCTCTTTGTGTAAAATTGTCTTCGTTTCTTTAAAAAAAATTTGCCAGACTTAACGAACGCCAACGATAGTATTTTGATCACTTGAGATCGACCTTGACATAGTTAAGATTTCAATGCCTCCTGCTTCGAAAGGTAAAGTTAATCGCTCTTATAAGACTGGCCATTTGGATATAGTGTGCAACTAATCTAATTTTACACACACGGCAAATAGAATCGATCGCATTAAATTGCGATATTTACAGTCTGACCTTTCTCAATTCAACTAGAATGTTTCAAGTGTAATGATACAATGGCACTCGATGATATCACTGTACACACTGCTCTAACAATAAGTCTGAATTTATTATAGACTTGTACGTACTCACGCATAATTCAAGAAATTATTACAATTTGCATGCTAAGCTTCGTTAGAACATATATATATATAATCCACTCACATTATTATTATACTTTAATCGCACTTTGTACAGAATTGCTGTTGCAACGTTAAAAACTTTATAAACTCATGATAATGTATGCATGTATACGGTCAATGAGATATTCACGTTTTGCTATAATTTATGACGAGTTCTTGGATTATTCACAATTTTTCAATCTCTCCGTAGACAAGTAGACATTAACAAACTATTTTTACTGTTCACTACCATGTCATATTTAGTTTACATGTCGTATCTTATGAATTAAAGTCTAGTGCTTGGAGATTAGAACTTTTTTACTCGGGAAGATGTGTGATATCTTGATCCAATATTGTTACACGGAGATATGACACTTGCCTCGTTAAAATAAATACTCTACGTTAAAATTGCTCGCTCGGTGCAAGATCGATTTGACTATAATTTGCTAGAACTTATATTATTAACAGCACGGGCGTTCGCTCGATTGTTGGATTTACAGTTCAATGCTAAGAGCGAAAGTAAATGAAATTTCACGATCTTTTTTTATAAAGTCCAGCGCCAACAATGGACATTCTAGCGTGTGCTTTGACATTTAAAAAGACAAGGAAACGAGGAGAAAATTATGGAGATACGTTATCGTCAAAGATACGACGAAATAAAAATTTAACGACTTTTATTGGTCATTTTAAAATCAATATTATCTTTAGATTACATTTGTCTTGAATGTTTCTATTGCACAGCACATATAATATAACACAATTATTAGTTGAAGATCCGCAATTTCCTAAGCATGCAGACATTCTTCTAGTCATTGCAGTGCGTTTGAAAAAATTATTGAGGAAAGGAAAGGAGGCTGCAACGGACGGGAAATATTTCATTTCTAAAATTTATTCCCTCGTCCCATCACCAGTTCACATTTTATTCGACTTATTTATCCTCTCATTTTCAATACCTTTTATCATTTATCGGACTCGCTCCGAAATAGCAAACAGCAATCCTTACAAGACGATAAAACGGAAAATTCATTAGCAGTAAGACAACGAACAAAATCAGTTAACAAGGAGCATTAGTTGCTCGACTGGCAATAGTCGGGCGTCGAGTGGGTGGGTGGGAGGGTGGGGGATAACACGTATGAACTCGAGGGAAAAGCAGATAAGTCTAATTGCCAGAAATTCACGGCTCATTGGTATGTGCGTAGTGATGCAGTCGGCGGCTACAGGTGGTGGAGTATACCCGTCAGGACCTGGAGGAGGCGGGGGCGGTGTTGGAACCACGACGACGACGGCGACGGCGACGGCGACGTCGACGACGATGACAGGCAGTAGGGCCCGGGACCTCGGGCTCAGGGCCCAAAAGAAGCTGCTGGGTCGTTTCGCAGCCTCGAACGCCGGCAGGTCGCTGCTCATCGACGACGCGACGACCTCCTTGTTGGACAACCTCTTCAAGCTCATGGAGCGCGCGACCAGGAAAAGTGAGCAGCTCGATAGGAAGCAGCCGGAGAAGGTGCTCAAGAATATCGTGAAGCTGTCGATAAAGGTACGGATAGAGTCGCTCGGCTCTTGATCTCTTTTCAAGCCTCTTTTCAACGCTCTTTTCGTGGCTCTTTTCGTGGCTCTTTTCAATACAAAACAGTCATTTCTTCTGTTATAAGCACATTGCTTAGAGTGTCGGGTTTATTATATTCCTTAATGTGCTAATCAGCTTACGTGCATACGGTAATTATTCGTCTCAATCTAAAGATGCAAAGCTTGCTTTTGTTACGTAACAAACATTTTTATACAGTTTTTGATGGGCTCGTTATATGATGGTCAACGGTCTCTTTTATACGGCTGTCATTGTCGTGTATTCTTACTGTCGCGCCACTGATTATTAGTAATGTACGTTAAATAGCCGGATTATGAATGGTAAATCGGAAAGTTTAAGTCGTTCGCTCTTCAGACTACTTGAAAGCTAATCTACATCTTTCGATTAGTTATTATAGATATTAGTTATTTTAAGGCTATAGCGTTCATGATCCAGTGGTATTTGATGTGCAAGTGAGTGAACGACGAGACGCCCTGATAAACGTCCGATTTTGTAATTTGTAATCGTTTAATAACGTAGGCATGGCAGTCGATTGTACTCGACATCGACGAGCATGAAGTCCTCGTTCCGTAATTGAGAATGCAAACATTTCCAACAATTTGATCCGATAATTATGGGTTATAAAAGAAAATAAATACTAAATATAGACTTTTAATAGGGAGAGAGAGAGAGATTATAAATTGCCCAACTCTCTTTAAAAATACTGTCACGAACCTTTTAAATAAATATAAGCTTTCTCGTGCAACTGAATTTCTCAACGTTTACAATCCAACGATTACGTCCAACTCGTTTTAGCAGTTAAAAACGTTATAGATTATTATTATTATAGATTATTTTGTGTAATATTAATTTTTGGAAGAAATTTCGTTTCGTAAAATTCAGTACAAGCTCTATGGTGCTTTATTCTTACAACTTAAGTCTTATGTAAACTGGCATTAAACATGAATGTCAATGATTGATAATGACAAGGGCCGACTTATTCATTTCAATATAAAATTCAACCTATTACTTTGTAAAGTATTCTGTTGCGAAAATTCATAATCGAGTTTAGAATTGGATGGAAGTTTAATGAAAGTTAAAAGTTTCGGAGACATGCAGAAGAGAATGGCGATTGAATATATCCAGCAAGCTATTCCATTTATACTGAGCTTTCGTTTTTTCTTCCCCCCCCCCACCCGCCCGCCCGCCTTTTTTAAGACTTCCTTTATTATTAAATTATACCTTCCCGTTAAATTACATTTTTTACCTTTATCGATGATATTGATTTTGTAAGGTCCTTTCAATTGAATTTTTCCAAAGCTAATCCTCCGTCAATCATTAATTATTAAATTTTTAAAATACCGAAGCCACTTAAACATTTCCTTTAATAGATTTCAGGTATTAAGACAGTTTTTAATTCTTCATTGAAAGTTTCGGCTAATAATAACATTATATCTCTAAGCTGTTTAACAATTAATTGACAGTATAAAATAATGATCAATAAAAGTTGAGGATAATTAATGGGAGTTGACTTACAATATTATCTCGTACCCAATATACAAGTCAAATAGTGCCTACTTAATTAATATTTTCCTATTTAAAGTGGCTCGGAACATTATCGTTAATAATGTCGACGGAGTATATGGAAATTTTCATGAAAAAATTGTACTATATATAGGGTAATTAAAAATTTACAGCCAACGGTTCTCACTTGATTCAATCGACGCTATGCAAATTATTGCCAGACTTACTTACTGTCCACTTTTTATGATTTTAATGGGAATATTAATGAAAATAACTCGTTGTAATTTAAGTTTTTAATATGTGGATAAATTGCACTCCCATCATCGATCCATTTAAACTTGTATAATATTATTTATGAAAATGTACAGTGATAAGCAGTGCTCGAGTTCTTTATTTCGTAATAATTTGGCGAAAATGTGAATTTTTGTCGATATACATTGCACTCCCTTAAAATAAATTCAAATACACATGATATCTTTACAGGATTATTAAGCAACGTCAGAATATCATTATAAATAAAAAATACATTGCCCTATGACTGTAATTAATTTGTTGTTTCAGGCTAGAAGATTAATTTTAATAAGATAAGTCGGTTTATTCAGAGATAATTTTGTTTGATCCTAGTCATAAAACTACATTGACATTTTTTCTACACATAATCATGAATTTATATAGCTGCAGCAAAAAAAAAGTCTTTATACTTTTTTCACGTAATTTTCATTAGCTTTAGAAATTTTGCAAAGATGCTTGTCCAAGTAACAATTGTTCTCCCTCCCAATCTTTCCTACATCTCTCGCAAACACACACACACACACACACATACAACTAATCCAAAACTTTGGAATAAAGCAATAGGAACGGAAATGCCAAAGAAAAACAAAATTTAGTTTTCATTCAAATTTCATTTTGCTGGGAGTATTTAGAGAAAAATTACCATAAAATTGTCGCTAGAAACAACATTTTAGCGCCAAATATAACCGGGACTATTAATACTCATAGGCCTCTTAAATTATGGCCTTCTGGCAGCTCCCGATAAAGCCGAGCCAATGGGCCAGTCCAATCGATCCTCCTCCTAACGACATCTCTGCCAACAGATCGGCCTGTTACATCGTAACCAGCAGCTCGGCCCGGGCGACGCTGCCCGCATCGAGGAAGTTCGTCGTGCCCTGCGCTCGACGGCCATGGCCGTCCTCTCCTTCTACGAGCTCGAGTTCAGCTACGAGCGCTCGTACCTGGTGAAGTCGCTGGAACGCTGCCGAGCCGCGGTCCAGGCCCTCATAAGGCCCCACCTCACTGACAAGTCGCGCGAGCGCTGCGACCAAGTCTTCGACTTCCTCGTCCACCCGGACTTTCTCGAGGCCGTTTTCGGGCAGGACTCCGAGCTCAGGACCACCCTCGGCGCACTCACCGTCGACATCAATAAGGCCCTGGAGACGGGCCAACTGTGACTCCACGTGCGCGCCGTACCGGCTCGGGGGCGTCGCCTAGGGGACAATTACGTTTATTTAGATTAAGGGCCACACGTATTGTGATGAGGAGCCTCGATGGATGTGGAGACGATAAGATATTACTTTCCGAGCAGTCTTGCAAATGTTTGCCACCCTGGCCAATTTGTTCTCGACTGGGACTCTGCCCACCGGGTCTCCTTTTATCCAGTCGGACTTTTTATTTTCGTTGCCTTTAATGTCCGAACTAGACTGAATGCACTCGCATCGTACGATTGTCCGCCACTTTCAAGCAATTTTATCCGAGTTACACTTGAGCAGGGATAGCAATGCTCGAGTAAGCGGCTGATTGTAAAAATCCGTGTTTGCCAATGTAGTTGCAAGCGTAATGAGATGAGCCGTTGGTTTGGGAAGGCAGGTAGGAGGAGGAATGATTAGCGCGATATTGGCGTTTACATTTACTGGAGAGCATAATGAGGGAAATTTCATCGCGGCACGCCCATAATTAGTCTTATTGAAACGCAAGTTTATCCCTTTAATAAGGCATGGTCTTGCATAATACTAATATTATGGAGTCGTTGATGGGATTAATTGTAAATACATTGGCGAATTATCGAGTGGGATTTGCGATGGATAGAGAGAAAGAACATGTACCAATGCACCGAAGGCGATAATAATCGTTAAAAGCACCGAAAAATTTATATACATATATATCTATATATATAGATATATATATATATATATATATGAATTATCTTACCAAACTATATTGTTATTCGTAAATGCATTGTTTTATTGCATATCTCTTTTATTAACTTATTGAAAAATATATGCACGAGAAGAACAATTTTAAAGTAAACTGTTTTTAATGCTATTTCGAATAGTGAAATCGCATAACTTTCGTTACAATTCAATTGTCAAGAAGCGTAATTATTACGAAAAAATTGTAGTTTCCTTATTTCCGACTGTCTTTGAAATGTAAATATCTACGAGACAAAGAGAGCAGTACTTTGAATCGCGGGCACTTAATAACTCTACTTGCAGTCATTAATCTACGTAATAGGAAAACGATATTTATTTATTTATTCACACGCACGCACACACACACACACACACACACACACACACACACACGCCGATATCAAACTAAACCGTATCAATAAAAGTTTTTTTAATTTAAGAAATTTATTATAGAGTAATTGTACGCATATATTATGAATATTAAAGTCAGTTTGCTTGCGTTTACCTTTAAACTCTAAAGTGTGGGCAAATTTTTTTTTAACAATAATATATTATATTCGCTAGTCTAGTAAACGTTAAATTAGACGTTCGGAACGAATTTCGGTAATTTCAATTTTTATCACGCCAAGTACTTCTCATATTTTTCTAACTATTTATTAAATTTTTTATTTAATTCGTAATTCTAGTAGGCTTAAAAGAATAATACCAAACGCTAATTATTATTCTTATGTGTTAATTAACGTAAACTTTGTTACATATTATATGTTGAAATACTTTTATCGATAATCTAATGAAGGGAATAAATAACCAAATGAATGAAATGTGATTAGCCACGTATGAAAGTAAAAAGCTCAGCTGTAAATATTTACTTGCACACGACGATGAGAAAATTAAGCAAGAGAATATATATTTTAATGAAAAAGTAATACCTCACCAATGGAAAAGCTCATTTTTTCAACAGCACACGCGAAGAAAAGTATGAAAAGCCAATGAAGAGTCTTTCTAAATTGCGAAACATTTGGAGTTTTTATTGAAAATTTATTTTGTGACACATATCGCTAATAAGTCTTAGGAAAATAATTTTAGCCATAGCTTATAATTATGAAATAAAGCATTAGGCAAATTTTACACATATCATTCAATTACTTAAATTGTATTAATTCAGGATGACGATAAAGTATTTTCATCTGTGAAATTTTATTACACTACATAATATAATATGTAGTTTGCGATTGCATTGAAACCTGCTGTTCCTATTTTCACAAATCTAGGCATTTTTACTTTATTCGGTGTGACAAGGCTTGGTATGCCACCATAAAAGCTCATTGCCAAATGCTAAATGCAACGCGATTAGCTACGTAGCCGGTAACGTTGTATTTAATTGGCAGGCACATTTTGTTTTAATGAGCCAGCGAGTTAAAAGCGAATCGGCAAAGATTCGAGTCAACTCTGCCGAAATACACCAGCCACTTATACATAGAAGAATTCCGCGTCAACCTGTTTCAACCTTCCGTACCGCAAGGAATAATAGAAACCCAAATGAAAATAGGCGCAATAAACACGCCATTGCGAAATGACCAAGCATTACTGCTACTTGAATTTTTGACAAGATGCGTGAGAAAATTGATCCGTTAATACTGATCAATTGTAGGCATCGACCTCAAATTAAAAGTTTCGTAAAATTCAAAGAAACAGTCACTGCCGAAATGTTGATAAGCTGGAAGACAAACAATGAGCCAGAAATCGAAGCTGGAGGAAGTCGGATGTCGGATTATGTTGTATGGCAATATTTGGTCTTACTTCGCATTGGTGGACACAAAAGAGGAATAATAATAATAATAATAATAATGGTGGCTTTAGAATGGGAAACGTCTCCTCGATCGAGGCATTTTCCATAAGAATATTACAATAGCAAATGACGCTTAAAACACCATAATAATACCAAGCTCATTGATCATTGAATCCGATTGATAGAAAATGCCTTGGAACACTTTTTTCATAATAACGGGAAAGTAAAAGTAAGAGAAACACAAGTATTGTTAGTAGAAAAGGGCATTTCATATGGAATTAAATTTTTTGTCAAAAGTTAAAAAGAATTGAGATAAGAAATGAAAATTGAGAAAACAGCTTATTTCAATGTAATCTTCGAATGGGCTGCATGAATTGTCAAGATTTTCTTTTTATAAAATAGAACAATGAAATCTTTACATACGCAAACAAAAGAACTCGGTGTAATATTATATATTAGTATGTAGCAGCAGTAATTTGTTTATAATAAAAGTTATACACAATTGTAATGAATACTTTGTGTTCTATTCTATCACTATTATACACGCATATACGATGTTAACATAACAACAATAAAAAATATATTGATATACGTACTTTTTCTTATAAAAATACTCGATAATTTAATGTAATGTCAAAAATGTAATGATAAACCTTGTGGAAAGTTTTAAGGAATAATCCCATTGAAAGTAAAAGTGTTCTTTGTAAAAAGCACTCGTTTAAAAGGCCAATAAAAAGATCCAAGTTAATTTAAGATTGAAGGAAAGAAAGAAAAAATTGTACAAAGCAAGTAAATAACTGAATTAACGAGGGCAAAAAGATCATTTTAAAGGGGCGAATTTAGTCAATTGATAAATGATTATTTTACTAATGTAGCTCATTTTGTGCAATCACTTGATATTTTATTTTTAGAAGGTGCACCCAAAACATATTTATATCTGCTCGCATTACAAATACGAATGAAAAACTACAACTGGAGTAATTTTGCAATTATAAAAAGTGTTGGAAATTATAAAAGGCTATCAATCTTATGGCTAAGAGAAACAGTTTTATACAACATTTTAGAGAGATATGAAATAATAGTTAAAACGGAAATCAATATTTTTGCAAATAATTTGATTCTTTTGCAATTTATTTACACAGTTTTCTCCAATTCAGAGCGCTATATATATATATATATATAATTACGGATTACAGCGACATAATTTTCATTATTATACGCATTTTGGATCGCTGTCCCGAAATTTCTATTTATTTCCTATCAAGATATAAAACAACACGCGGCGGAAATGAGGACAGTTGACGTTGTTTCATCGTAAAGTAAATTCACCGTTACGCACGATTTCATTTAAAATTTGCTCTCCCGCCATTACGAATCACAATGTAGGATTTTTTTTTCAGTCAACTCCCCCGTCTCCTTCGGCCTTATTTTCTCGTTCATTTTTTTTCTCTTTTCTTTTTTTTAACATTTATGTGTTTTACTTTTAAAACCAGTCTTATTTGTTTTTTTCTTTTTATCTTCTTTTTTTTCTTTTCTTTCTTTTCTTGTTCATCTAAATACGATCGTTTAACCAGGCCAGTTCGCAGTCCTGATCTTACTTGGAAAAAAAGAAGAAAGAAAAAACACTAACCTTGAGCATAATTTTGTAATTCATGGCATTACGTTAGTCATACATTAATTTCTAAAATTACACTCGGTGAAAGTATTTTTTCTATTTTTCTTTTTGCATGAATTTATTCGACACCTTTCGAGGTCTTCCGCCTGCTTTTTCAAACCTTTTGCGTGAGAATTGCAAATTTATCTCCCAATAAACCTTCGCTCGTATGTACGTATATACTTTCATATTAATATTAGTACATTTGTGGAACTATGAGATGTGCGTGTATGAATTCTACGTTTATACAAATTAATCTTCGTACAGTTCTCTTGCTCTTTTAAAAAATATATCTTTTGTCAGTACTGTAATATTCTAGTCGTTAAGGAAATTGTACAGATCTATGCATACTTTTGTTTTTATAGTGCTGAATTAATCGATTCGTTAATAATTCCAATTCAATGATCTGCTCGCGAGACGTCATAATACGCTTCCGTACTTTTAGCTTCCAACAATTACACAAAGTTCTACCATGCATTTTTGAAAATGTTTTTTTATTTACTAATGAGATGCAAAAACGAAGACAGTTATTAGTTTTTACAGCTCTGACAGCCGATAATTAAATGTAAAATTCGACGAAATTTTTACAAAATCACAGAGGTATTTTTATTGGCTACGTTGCTTGTCCCGAATGTGTGGTTCACTTTATTCATGAACAAAATTTCATTTGAATTCATTTTGCTTAATAACGACAATTCTTAGAAACTACATAAATTTTATGTTATGCACAATACAGCGTACTTTAGATTTTTTTTTTTTTTTCATTTTTATTATTTTTATTTACTTTAAGACATACTTTATGCAAAGCACAACTTTTAAAAGTTTACAAAAGTCTTGGTCGCATGAAAAATAATTTGAAGACTTTCGTTCGTTAAATTGATGTATTGTCGCTTTGCTTCGATCATCTACGCGAATAAAATAAACTATAGCTTCGTCATTTATTTTATTTATATCATAAATCAATAAGCCGATATGAATTTTAAATAAATCTATTATTTAAATTTTATTTAATTGTAAGTTTCCAGATTAAAATATTTTAACGATTATCCATCGTTGTCTATATCAATTTCCTTTACTTAACGTCAAGACTTTTATAAAAATGATTTCACTTTCTTTAATCGAGGAGCCGCAATAGCCATTATTAATTGCTAATGTTATCTATTTGCGTGTCAAAAATAATTTAATGTCCTTGCGTTATGTTGGAATTAAAATATATTCATTTGCGAATAGAATTAAAATCAAATCCAGCAGTTAAAAGCAAAGCGATAAAAATGTATCAAAATTGTTAAATTGAAATTGTGTAACCACTAGTATCATTATTAATCTTAGTCTTATATAACATAGAGAAAATTAATTTTTAAAATCTTTCAATTCATTAATTAAATTCCATTTAGAATATGGTATTGCTTATGTAATTAATGGTAATTTTGAGTTTTTCAATAATACACATAAATCCACTCTGCCTGCGTTATTGTATATAAACGAACAAAAGAATAAAAAAAAAAAAAAAAAGAAAAAATAAAAAAAAATAAATAAATAAATAAAAAAAAAATAAAAAAAAATAAAAAAAATAAAAGATAAAATAAAAAAAAAAATAACAATACTCCAAGCGGCGATCGTACGTGTGAACAAATTTACAATGAATGATGATTATTTCGTTTGTAACAATTCTTTTGTCGTTATTATTTTTTTTTTAATTTTTTAAAAATTTTTTAATTTTTTTTTATTCTTTTTGAACTTTTTAAATTTTTTAAATTTTTTTTAAATTTTTTTTTAATTTTTTTTTTTTTTTTTTTTTTTTTTTTTTTTTAATGTACATACTTAAAAGCTATTCCAGTTTCAACAAACACGCTCTTGTCAATAAATAACACTGATGAACGACTTTTAATCGCTTGGAGTTTATAAGAAGCAGCACTGATGCCAACAATGACCACATCGATTAATCGATTGTTATCCCCGGTTGCTTTCAGAAATATTATCGATGATTATAGTTGCATGTGATAATTTGTTTTCTTCCTTAACTTCTACGGTACAATAAACAAATCCTTTCAATTGCACTCTACCGAACGCATTTATACAATCACAGTTTACGCATCCTGTTAGTCTTGCCAAAATAATCGTATTCGATAATTTACTATCGGACTGAAAAATCTGAATTACTTTTGCTTATTCTCTCGTCACAAATTAATCATTTATATCTAAGCTTGTCAATTTACACTGTCTACATTAATGAGAATTTACTTTTGCTTAAGGTTATATAGGCTTGGATTTTAAAGTCCTTTAGTAGATTTGTTTGACCATGGATACACTAAAATTATACATTAACATTCATACGTTCTCTGAAATGAATTTGCTATATTGATTGACATATCATTTACATAGTAAAATGTAATATAATATACATATTATGCCGACGAAGAATACCTAGCATTCATTTAACTAATCATATTGGGTTCAGTGGTAATCCTGTCTTTCGCATCAATTTAAAAATGTATAAGCGTTGGAAATTTCGCTCGGTCAATCCCAATTTTTTTTTTTCAAGAGGACAGACATTTGTTCGAAGACTGTTGTTTTTTTTTGTATATGCTTAATGTAGCTTAAAATTTTTTGAAAATTTTAAAATAACGCGAAACAACACAAGAATTTAGCATTGAAATTTCATTGGAATTGGTCTAGTGGGATTGAGCGAAGAATGAAGTTTCGACCACAAAATCCATTACACACGCGCGCATTATATATACATATACGCGCACATATATATATATATACACACACACATATAGATATATATATATGTGCATACGTATATGCATATGAATATTTCAAGGCCTTGGTAGCAGCACAATAACTATTGCAAGAGACGGTATTACAAAAGTTATATCAATTACACTAATCTACCACATAAATTTTCATTTTCAAATGAGCTTGCCCCACTCTCGTGCACTTCAAACGTTCGAAAATAACTCTTCGAAAATATAAAGCAAATATCTATGGCAAGTTAATAAAAATAAACTAAGACATCTAAATTCACCTACTGCTCCTACACTCCTCAGTACGTTCCGTATAGTTCAATTAAACCGGACGTCTCACGAAATTAATCTACTTCTCTATTTAAGGCTTACTATACTCGATAGAATTATACCGTACAATTGCCACTCACTCGAATTCCTAAATTTCTTCTATTATCCAGTAGTAGTCTTGATAACTGTTGGCATACGAGTATGCCCTGCTCTTAAATGCGCGCCACGAGACGTGACGATTAAGATTGCGACGAAACTAGGAGGACTATACGTATTAATAACGAACGTGCACATTCATTGCCACAATCCTGCATAATTCCCGTAGAGATTTGTTGGGAGTGGACCGCCGGCACAGAAGAGACGAGTTCCTGACGCATCGTAACAATGCGTATAAATGGCCGGGGTGTATTTGACGTTTTGGAATCCGTCGATGTAGTCTTCGTCGGGGAACTGGGCGAAAGGGTAGAGAACAAAAAACATTGTCAATTCAGTCATCAAACTTTAAGCCGTAGCATGCGAATGAGAAATGATACGACAGAACAACAATGAAAATAGCACTTACCACATAACCCTTGGAAGCTTTCAACATGACAGTCCGATTGGAATTAATGGACGATTCCAAATACTTTTGGGCTCTAATATCGTAAAACATGAGCATTCCGAGCCCCGTGCCGATCGTCAGTACCGAGCCTTGAAAACTTGCTGATCTAATGCCACAGCCGCTATACCTATTCATCAAAAGCATTAAGACATTCGTGTAATTCACCGTACTCTCAACGCGCACTTGTTAATAATGCCAGAAGCTCACCTCGACGGTACTTTTTTAATTGGCTGTAAGGTTCTTGCGTCTAAAAGTAATGTGTAGGATCGACAGCCAACAGCGTACAATCCATCATCGTGTACAGCTAAGCAGACATTATCTTGACAAGCGGGTAACTTACGAGATATTTTTTGTTTAAAAGTCTCAGCGGACCAAATGTGGATAAAACTGTTCATCGACAATACGGCGATTTCTTTGTAGGCCTTGTTGAACAGCAACGAGCGCACCTTTTGAGCAGATCTACATTCTTTGACGCACACTGGCTGTATCAGTCTGTATCGCATAAAATCACAGTATTAGTCGTGGAATATGTAAGTAAAACAGTTGGTTAATTGAGTGTAGTTGGGAGGCAATGATTAACCTGTGCGATGGTATGTCGGCTTTGTCGGGAGCTTCGGATAGATCGCTGTCGATTTGCCACAGAGCCATTTTCGTATCCTTGGATCCTGAAACTAAGAATTCGTCATCTAGCCAGCACATATCGTATACCCAGTCCCTGTGTCCGGATTCCCCAACGCAAACAGGATCCAAAGTTGGTAATCTATAAATTGCTATTTCAGTGCTATTTCTACCTCCGGTAGCCAAAAGGGTCCTGCAAAAATAATAATCATCGTTATTTTCTTCTTTTCAAATGGACTTTTCATTTTCGCCATTCCTCAGGTCCGAAGACTATAAGCTGTGGCGTAAAGTTCATGCGTATTTATTTCTACGAGTAAGTGAAACACTTTCTTAAACAATGCTTGAAATAATTTCAGCGACACGAGCGTTTACATGCTGCTACGTAGCCAAAGTATATTGGCAAAGCGTAGTATTGTAAGTACTAGTGAAAGTGCATAATTACCTGGATGGATTTATTTGAACAGAATGTATGCCACATTGCTGTTCCGCGACACCGCCTAATCCACCAGACGAATTCTGTCTCCCGTGCAGAGACGGGATCTGATCTAATTTTTGCGTAGCCACATCGTAAACCATTAATTTATTGCATTTAGTTCCAAACACAACTTGTCGATCACTCAGCCATTGGGAACAGAAAACTTTATTCATATTGTTTAAACTGACCGAATATTCTTTAAAAAGATCGTGACTTAAGATATGTCGCGAGCCAAATTCTTGATTAATTTTGCGAATTTCTCTTGTATTGGTTTCTCGAGAGCGAACGTAATCTATAAAGTTAAACGATGTCCTTAAAAACTGTTTACCATCCATGACGGTCTCTTCTTCATCGTCGCTCGATTCGTAGCACACGAAATCATCTGGTTTGTCTGATTTTCTGTTTCTTTCTAATATCATGGCCAGTCTGGAAAAAAAAAAAAAAAATTAAAAAAGGAAAAAAACCACGATTTGAAAACAATAACTTTGAAGGGCATCGAGGCAAATTGTCTTACCTTCTAGATCTTCTCTCTTCGAGGCGAGAATTATTTGCACACGATGGATATCTTCCATATGTGGTCATACGCTGCGTCTCCGCCATTGTGTAAATACAATTGAGAGTCAAAGACTACTCGCTAAAGATTCTACTCTTCGATCGTTGAAAAATATAGATACTCAGAGAAACTAAGAAATTGCTCGCTATGTAAACTATATCAGGATCTTCTTAATATGCGTTTCTTCATACTTGACAAGTTTCCTGTACGTCACGCAAGACCCTCAATTGTACATACATCTATCGTTTGCATATTCGGTGGACTCAAATTATAAGCTATATACATGAGGCGAGAAAATTATCTCCCAGCCAGAAGATTGTATGTCCACATGAATCCTTACATTTACCTCCGCTTCAAAATTATTACAATCGATACTGCCCTGCAACATAATCAATTACAATGAGGTTAAGATTTTGTACACATGCCGTGTTTTACACACGTTCCAAAGATACTCATTCGCTCAGCTATTCTCGCACTTAATCTCCAATTAGGCACTTTCATAAACCCACTCCATATCTTATCGATACTCGTTAAGCCTTTACTCAGCAACAAAAAATTCTAATCGACCAATCTACTGGCCCAATGCAATGCAACCCTCAACTGAAATCCACTGAAAAGTCCAATGACCGATGCAAAATTCAAGCTCTCCCATTATATGCTTCTTCTTCAATGCTCTCACACATTTAACCAATAAAACTTACAAAACAAACTCCAAACCCCAACCAAGCCTCCACCTCCAACCCTCAGCTCACCGAGTCTTCCCTAATTTCTACTATTTCCTTAACGGACAGGGCCACCCTACAATTTACAGGCAATAGCAACGAAAATCGGCCCCATTCCTCCAACCCACTCGACACCATTTCGACCAACACTCCCGCATACAAAAGCCCAATACGAGTACTCCGAGCGAATGTAGGTCGATTTAAAGGTCGTGGAGAGACTCGCTCGGTCCCAATGCCATTAATCGGACACCTCCGTCGGCCCCAACGGCTCCTCCAATCTAATATGTCACTGGCCTCCGCTCATCATAACAAAACTAGCAGACCATAAACAAAAAAAATGTCCAGCAACGTCGATTAACGGGGGGCTGATGATTAGCCGCGGGGACGAGCGACGTCCCGGCCACTTGTCCACCCTTAGCACCGTCCCCGTCTCCCACTGGCCCTCAACTACAACAATACCAATCGACCGAGCGCACTCGCCAATCCGCCCGCACCCAATAATAAGCGCACCGAGCCAGCAATTTAATCCCAAGGCTCGCCAAGGCCGCCCCCAAACACACACACACACACTTGCACTTGATTAACCCACGAGCCAAGGCCCCCTCCTCGTCTACGCACCCGGAGTGCGAGGCAATCCTCTTGCTCTGTCCCCTCCTCGGCTTCCCCAGGAAGCGCTGGTCTCCCCTTCGCCTCGACGATGGCCAGCTCCAGCCCAGCACCGCGGGACGCGTAATGCGCTTACGCGCGCGTATGCTGCGATGTCGCGAGCGGGCAAGCGGGCGAGAGGAATGGATCGACCGGGAAGGAAGGAAGAGAGAGAGAGAGAGAGCGGGAGGGAGAGAGAGAGTGCGTGTGTGCGTGTGCGTGTGCGTGAGTGCGTGCGAGAGAGAGAGAGAGCGAGAGAGGTGAGGGAGGTGCGGATAATAAGGGAGGAGATCGCGGAAGAAATGCGTGCCCCTCTTCTGGTTTCAGGGTGCGGGCTCGCACCCAGGCACGGAGAAGAGCCCGTAGAGGCGGCTTGCCAGGGCGAGGAGCGAACGGCTGTAGAGGCACGGCAAGTTCGTCAGATGCATTATAATAAGGGGCGCGCGAGATTAACTCCCAAGATTCTCACTGCTCGACCACCACGGAAGCGACTTTGGCCGCCATTTTGCCACTACATGTGTGTATATGTCGTTGGCCGAGCTGCTGGGTAAGGAGCCCGAGGAGAGACCAGGCCGACTCTCCTGCTCCCTCGAATCTCGACGTCTCCAGCTCAAAGCTCGACGACTGCCGACTCCTAACTCAACGCGACGGGGAGAGACGGGACATTGGCGACGGAGGGGCCGCGCGTGGACCCGAGTTGGCCGACTGCATCGGGAGTCGGCGGGGACGAGGCGCTCGCGACGGCGATGGCGACGGCGGTGGCTGACGGCAGTGGTTGACGGCGGTGGCTAATGTTCGAGAGGGGAATGACTGACGTCGTCGGCTATTCGTCGGGAATGAGCGAGTTCGAGTCTCTAGTCTCGCTATTGTGCGCTTCTCTCGGACTCCACTCGATCGACCAAGCTCTCTTGGCTGGCTCGACTAGTCACTAGACTAGCCACAAGTAGTAACTAGAACTTTACGACTTTTGAACGCCAAGTCGATGGATTCTCGCGACAATGGTGAGACAGATTATGACAGTCCAGGCCACGGCCTGCGACATTGGCACCCTCGTCGACGGAGGCATTTCCCAGGCCCAATGAGTTGCCGGACTGCGTCAGGATGGGAGAACTCGAAATGGAAATGACAGGGGTTTCGTCGGCGTAAATAATGGCCATTGCTCCTCGAATTCAGCAGTAATTATTTATTTATTGTTCTGTTTTTGTCAAAGCCAGCTCTGTTGTTATGAGGATTGTTGTGTTGCGAGTGGCTTGTAAGTGTCAGAGAGTGGATGGTGCCACGCTGTGGCAGCTGGTGGTTATTTTGAGATGAGGTTGCTTTTTTTATTAGCTACCAAAGTTACGGTGCAGGGGTTTGGTGATTGCTATTCTAATAGGGATTTTGAGATAATTAAGGGTGCCGATGAAATGATCTTGAATCTTAATATAAAATTAACATAATTATTTCTTATTATCGCAATTCGATGGCGAAAACCTGCTTTATCTATTAACGATACCTATTCCTGCTATTGTCAATTCTCAATTATCTTACTTTTATGTATGAAACAGAAACGAATTGAGCTGTGTGATTGATTTAATGCCAATTTAATATGATTTAATCGTGAAAATTAGGACTTTTTCATAAAACAACACTTACATAAATAATCATTTATTTGTAGGTCGCTAATTTGTCCACAAGGTATGGAAATATAAATGAACCACAAATTTTTGACAGTGCTTATAATGAAATATTAACCGCTTCGCTCTACTTTCGAGCAACTATATAACAAAAAGAAAAGAAGCAAAGAGGATACATTTGTCATAACTGGTAAGTGTCAAAATGTCCTTGTAACTCAATAGAATACTTGATAATTAATAAAATTTTATGCTGATTTTCAGGCTCAGCTGGAATACCAGGAGTTTGTGGATAAGGATATTGAATTACATCATCTTTCTGTTTAGAGAATTCAGAATAGGTACCAACAATAGCATATATTAGAGCTTTAATCAATTTAATAAAGAATCTGTAATTGTACAGCTGTATGTTAAATGGAAATTTGAAATTGTTATTTAATCGAACAGTTATTGCAAAATTAATATTCTTAGACTTCAGTTAAGCATTGACGTAATTTTAACATAGCAGAAAAAAAAATTATTTATATTTATTAATATCCATTAACTGTTTAAATATACAATAATTCTTTATAGAACATGTATATTTTTTATTCCATTTCAATACTCACTCTTGTGTTTTAAATATGAAATCCCTAAAGTGTGCACATATATATATATATATAAATAAGAAATTAAGAAAATGAAAAATAAATAACTCAAGTCTCAATATTTATGTAATTACTCATTTTTCAATTAATAACTAATGTCATTCAATTATCATTTCTAAATAAATAAACATATGCACATATATGTATGTATGTATATATATATATATATATATATATATATGTATAAATACATTTCATGTGAATTTAAGAAATCAGTGCCATAAACCCCATTGCCATCCATGCATTTTATTAATAACGTAAACATTTTTTTATGCGTATCAATGTAAAACTTATTTTAAGAGAAAGAAGGATGAATTTCAAGGCTAAAGGATTCATTAAATTTAACCCTATGCCTGGTATATCATCTAAAGTACAAATTCACGTGAATAGTATATGTGCAGATATAATTAAATTGAGAAATCGTATAAACGCGTATGCTATTCGCTTCTTCTTACCTCAATTGAACAATTAAAAAATCGAGGTTATGTTACTTCCAATGTTATTTAAATTAACTTGAAACGGTTGGTTCGACCAATTGGAGTTGAAATATGAAAAATATCACTCAACGTATAAACATACGTCTGTTGAAATTAAAAAATGTATAAAATTACATACAACGTTACTTTCATTGCAATTTAAAATTATATGTAATAAGAATTGGTCTTCGATTGTTCAATAATTGAAATAATCAAGGTTAACGTTTTTTAAATAAAAATGAGGAGACCTAAGAGAACATGTAAAAACTTCGGGGATATAGAAAGTGTAAAGTCTCGTTTAAACAAAAATCGAATAATAAATAAAGAAAATAGAAGTGATGATGAAATTGTAGCAAATTCACAAGAGAATAGCGAGTCCAAATTGAAGAAAAAAATTATGGAAAATATGTTGAAGAAATCTGGACCATTATCACCGATATCACAAAAAGATGTGTTTATTGATTCATCGCAGAAAGCAGTTAGCAGTATTGAAGCAAATAATGGTATTAATGTTGAGTCTATTGAGAGAACTCGTAATTTGAATGGATTAAGAATTAAAGCATTCCAATTGTCAAATATTTCAAAATATTCATCACCAATGAGCAATTGTAACACAAAATCAGAGGAAAAGCAAGTAAAAGATCCTTCCGATTTTAGTAAAAAATATGATAAATTAAATGAAATATTGGATACACACGAGGAAAGAACAGTAATTAATGACAAGCCCAATGTAAAGAACTTCCTTTCATCAAATGATAATTGTGACAATAAGAAAAATTTAAAACCTGAACCAATATTAGACAAATTATCAGAAGAATGCATAAAGGTCATTATCACTTCCATGATCAGATAACATGGATTAACTTGAATTTAATGAATATGAAAGTCATTTATTTTAGAAATAAATAATATGAAAAATGAATTATAACTTAGTACTGATGTTTTATGTATTGTAAATTTATATCACATACTTTTACAAATATAATGATCAGTGTCATTGTAAGTAATAAGTTTTATAATTTTTTCTATTACATTTTAGAAATTAAAGACACTGAAAATTAAATTGCAACATGAAGTACCAATACAACATAAAATTGAAAGACACGCGGGATCAAGAGCTTTAAGCCAACGGGAGTTAAAAGCATTTAAAAGGTATTCAGTTTTAAAAAAAGGGGTGTTCAATAAAGAAGAAAATAATACGCTCAAACAGAATTGGAAAAGCTTTTGCGAGGTGTGCATTGCAAATTTAATATGAATTCCTAACTCAAACACTGACACATTCATAATAATTGTATTAATTTACTGTAGATTCACAATTGGAAGAAAAATGATGTAAAACCATTTTTGAACCTGAGCCATAATGGAAAGTGTTACCTTAATTTAGAAGAGAGAAAAAATTTTGTAAGATTTCTAGCAAATGGATTACCTTCGAGAAGCTTAAATAGTGTTTATTTTCGATTTCGGAATTTGTTTGATGGTGAAGTAAACACTGGGTAAATATGAAATAAAAATGAAATAACTTTATTTTCTTTTACATTTATATTATTCTATATATTATATTACATTACGTATTACCTATTACATTATTATATTACAGAAAGTTTACTTGCAAAGAAGATAGTATGATAATGAAATATTTATATAGTACGTCGGGCAGTAAATCAATGTATTCATCGGCCTATGTAGCAAAAATTTTAAATAGAAAACGAGATACTATTCGACGACGTTTTAGAATATTAATTAAGAAATACAATTTAAAAGACGAAGTTTATAATACAAATGATAGTAGTAGCGATGAATACGAGAATTCGCAAATAAATGTAAAACGAACAAAAGCAAAAAACACTTTAAGAAATTCTGTTTGCGCAAATGGTTTAAATATCACCATATTGTTCAAGATTTGTTTACTTTTCCATGAAATTGACGTTTTATTTTAATCAAGGTTTCTTTACAGTGGACACTAATGTTTCATGGACTTATCCAATGGTGCAAAAATTCATTGATACATTAACAGAAACGTCAGGTTGCGAGTTAGAAGAATTAAAGAATGTAGTTATTGATCAAAGTGTATGGGACAAAATAGGAAAGAATCTAAATATCGATCAGAAAATTTTAAAAAATTTCTGGTATTTCCAATTGCACATGCAAATTTTTTGCCCTAAACCAATTTATTTGAGTGAGCTGAAAATTAGCTTAATTGA
Organism: Ceratosolen corneri; assembly: GCA_030522565.1. Lineage (NCBI taxonomy): Eukaryota > Metazoa > Arthropoda > Insecta > Hymenoptera > Agaonidae > Ceratosolen > Ceratosolen corneri. Next base: position 75,628 of record JAPYYT010000077.1, on the reverse strand, counting down.
ATAGTAAGTATTAAAATATTCAATAAATGTGAGTAGCAAAGTGGAAATAACTGCTTCTATTAATTATTTCAGTATATATAAGAAGGGAGATGTAACATTAGAGAATTTAATGCGTGAAAATGCCTGTTCGCAATTTGATGGCGTAACTTTATTGTTTTTGTCAAAATTATTTAAACAACTTGTTGAGTATACTAAAACGAAAATCAATTCTTCAGCATTAAAAGGTAATATAAGGTTTCGTATATATATTATGAAATCAATAAATAAAGGGAACTAAGGCTTATAATTAAAGTGATACATATCATTTCAGACATTGTACAATATTTATACCACGAATATATTCCTAAAGTGGAAGAAAAATCATTCGATAGCATTTTGCCTAAATTATATTTAAAAAATAACAGATTAATTGAAGTGGACAAGGGCAAAGAAAAAAAATTACCACATAAAAATAAAGCGAATGTTTTTAGCGATGAAGACACGTGACGTTTAAATGAAAAAAATTAAGAGCTCCATATCCGATACTGTTATCTAATTAAAAATTTCCTTATCTCTTTTTTACGCATAAGTTGTTTAAATAAAACTGGAAATATATAAATATATTTTTTAGTCAATCATATTGTTTTCAATTTTCAAAACCTTTTAAGCTTTATAATTTATCTAAACACTTTTTAATCTAATTGTTAAACAAATATTTCACTGACAGAATAAAAGTTTAATAAATCTTAAGAATCTCATTTCATAAAATTTATTATTAATAACTGAACCGAGTGTCTAATATAGTAGGATCGAAGAAAAGAGTAAATTATATTTTGCAAAAGGTGATAATTAAATGTCTATGAGACCTAAAATTTTCGACAGACCATCGAATTTATCAACTGAATTATATATAATTCATAAATTAAAACTGAGAAGGAGAAGAAGCGATATTTTACTCTCAATTCCGTTGACTCTTAACAAAGGTTCCCATAAACAATAAAACTCTATATAAAAAAAATTATTATCGTAAACAATAAAATGTAATTTGTTATAAACTTGATACCGACGGTGTCCCAGTTAGAACAATAAACGAAGTTCAACATCAATATTGCCACACATCTTCGAGGCTTTCATAACAAATCATTTTTAATTAAGCGTCATATGCCTGCGCAAACAAGCACTTTTATTTGTCAAATAAAAATCGCACGCGGCATTTGCCATTGGAACGGCAAGGCAAACCCAAACTGTCTCTACGCAACTTAAAATCCACTTTGCCAATCCTGGCACGAAGAGCCCCATCCTCCTGCCGATCATTATAATGAAAAATTTGCAGCCACAACAAATATTGATTATAGAAATTGAACTTGAATATTCAATTCCTCGAGACAAGATTACTCCAGACTGACTCGTCATTTATATCTCATCCTGAGCTCCTGTTGTCGCTGTAATTCACCGGGTCGACTGCATTGGGATATCATCGATGCGATTTTCGTCGGGTCTCGAAATAACGATAAACCCGTTCAATGGAACCCAATCAATGGAAAATTGAACATTGACTATTGTCTAATCTCGCCCTGTTTATAACGCAATTATCCATATTTCCTGGCCGACAGACTATAAGTTTTAGATCTATCCTTATCGATCCATCGATCGAATAGAAGAATATAGATATTGTGAGTAGTGGATCGAGAGGAAAATAAGCTTGAAAATCGACAATTGTTTAGCAATAGAAATTGAATCTGGAATCTTACCGTTACGTTTTATTTCTTAATGAGAATTACGATTACTTATTTCATTGGCCGATTGTAATTTAATTTGGCGATGTTTAAATTGAAATTCAAAGTTCGCCTATTTGATGGATTTGTTTAATTAAACTTTGATTAGAGTCAATAAATTAAGAAAAAATTCAGTTTAGAGTTTCAATAAATTAAGCTTTCATATCTCGTTAATTAAGATTCGCTCCTTTGATTATTTATTTGTTTATAATTCAAATTTAAATCCTTGTTCGTAGATGAGCTATTTAGGCAAAATGAGCAACGAGGAGAAAGGTAACGTTACGTTACATAGTGATGTAACGAATAATAGAACATTCTTGATAATATCAATACAAAGTATTAAATAATAATATCTTTATAATACTTCATGATTTAAAATGAGTGCGATTAATTGAGGAAGATTTTCCAAGTCTCTCTACTAATTAAGCTTCATGGAAACTAATTGGAATTCAAAATTTCATCATCTATCTCATTTTAGATACTTTTAATGTTTATGAATTCCTACGTTATAAGTAAACAATATTATATAAAGTAAATTTATTTAAATACAAAACAGTTTTCTTGCAAATATTCAACAAATTTTGCAACTAAATTTACAAAATTTTACTTTCTCCAGAGCACGATACACAATATCTTGTATTTAGGGATTTGAGGTAATATCTCAAAAAACATAAAATAATAATGAATTGACATATATAAATAATGTGTACGCACATTGAAAATGTCTTAATCCTCGTGCTGTTATTCTGTTTGAATAATGAATACTATTCAAGGCCAAGGATAAGGAAGAAATTGCACTTGCGTATTGTTAAAGTATTGTGCAAATGGAAAATGCATTGTTTTATTTATAATTATTTACGATGTAGATTTGTAGATATATATTGAGTAATGTCAGTATAACTGGTTGGCACGCAAACAACTATAGAATGAATAATTAACAATGAAAGGATTAAGAATTCTAGCTTTCCTACTTACAGTACGATCTACAATTTTTCATATTAAAATTTAAAATATCACAATCGTGCGGATTAAATAAATTTTATAGTTCTAATGTAAGCTCCTGTCTGCCTATGTAAATTACGTTTAGATTCGGCTAAACCCTAATGAACCAAATTCATGAAAACCATTCAAGCATGCCAAACCCCATAAATAGTACTAAAGAGGATCACATGGGGTGTTTTTAAAAAGTTAACCTAAAAATGTTCTCTAACGTAAGATAATATTTATGAGAAAATTTAAAACCGAGGACTATAATAAAATTTCATTATAAAGTATTGAAATAAATGGCATCCCGTAGGAGTACGAAGAAATCTCATTTGCAAAGTAAGATTATTTGTAAATTTTAATTCTGTTTATAATGTACGGTGAGTTCGACTGGTAAAAAGAACAGAGAACACCATAATCAAATTATTTGCATTTATTTTTAATAATACGAAAATAAAATCTCGTGTTTGTAGTTAGTAGCGATTGGACGTTATTAACGATAAAGAAATTCATAGAAGAATTGATGGAAGTAACATTATGCAGGAATATAAAAGAATTAAAAGGTCATGTACTTCCTGATTTTATTTGGATAACCATGGAATCGAAACTCAATATAAATTATAAAAAACTAAAATACTTTTGGTACCAACGATTGCACATGCAATTATTTTGCGTTGAGCCGATTTATCTAAATCACATTAAAATAAAATTAATCGCATAGTAAGTATTAAATTTGAACATTAAACATTTGTTAAAAATTGCTTTCACGTGTGTTTGTTTCACGTAGCTTAATTAGAAAAGAAATAACCGACGCAAAAGACATAAATTGGCATAAAGTTACTTTGTTATTTGATGGTATCACAAGACAGTATTTATATGTAATTTTTACCATGTTAATTAGACTTGCCAAGACCAAAATAGATTCCAAGAAATTTACAGGTATTAAAATTATTGTTGAATATACTTCTGAATAATAATCGATGACTTCTGATTTTGTTTTGCACCCGGCAGTATATATTTATTGTATTGTGAAACGTAATGTCTTATAGATTTTATAATAATTACAGCTGTTTAAAATCATTTTTTTCAAATCAAATAAATAATCATTCGATACATTCACCTACTTTTAACTAAATTAAATTTATTTAAATATTATTTTGTAAATTGGTTAAAATCGATTTTTATATTTGATGAAAGTGACGTGATATCCAAGGTGAATTATTTTAGCAAAAAATATCTTTATTTTGTATATAGTAAAGTGTGAATATTATCATTCAAAATGGAATCATTTTATCACGATTAAAAAGTCATTATGAGCTAAATTCGTTTGAAATTATAAGTAATTGTAGAATTATATTTTCAAAGATTCTTCAATACACTATTGTTATTATTGCATTATTACACGTTACCTTTACTTTACGTACTTGTCATAAACTAAAAAACTTTTCAAAAAACTATTCAAATAAAATTTCACAATATTGGGTTTATCTATCTTTATTTTCAAATCAGAAAATTTCTCATTTACTAAATTATTTTTTTAAATCATTTTGAATAGGATAAATTTAGAGACAACTTGATTTTGTCCATTAGAAGTATTATATTTTTAAACTGTTTTAATTGGAAAAATGTATTATTTTTCCTTTACAGATCAATTAAAATATTTGCATGATAAGTATATTCCATACTTAATGAGCAGCTCCGAAGATAAAATGCTACCTAGACTATTATATAATGATGGTGATATTGTTTATAACGATACAGATTTATCAGAAATAATAGGCCTTAGTAACGAATCAAATGATGAATAAGAATTTCAATGAATGTACATACAGTGAAGCATAAGTCAAGGTAAAGCCAAACAAATTGTACAAAAAAGTATTATTCTTGTAATAATTAAATTTAAAAAATTTTTATTAATGATTTTAATTACATAATTTATATTTAAGTTAATAAATTTACAAATTTTATGTTTTATTTTTCTTTGCCTCCTTTTCAATAGCTCTCTCTTTTGCTTTTTGATATAAAGGGACAAGTTTACCTTCTTTCGCTAAGATTTTCAGTAATTCCATAATCAGCGGAAGATAATTGTGTTTTCTTCGAATATTTTCTATTTTATATTTCTTGGACTTCCAAACTTCTTCATCGATCAGTGCTTGTAATCTAGTGATTTCATTGGGATCACTTGTTAAATTTTTTTGCCTCTCATAAAGCATTTTTCTATCGCTAACTAATGCCATTAAGTTGAAATGTATTTCTCCTTCATTGTATCTAAAACATTGTTTAATTTTTATTGTGTCATTAATAGTACGAAAATAAATTAGGACGATTAGCTGAAAGTAATTGAATCTGGTAAATAAATGACATTTCTTTGATGTTTTGATTTTCACGTGAGTCGAAATTTGAGTTACTTTCGTACATTCACTAGATTGCAATTCTACATTTAGAAAGAAGAAACAACGAAGAAATACGAATAAAAAATAAAAATAATAATTTTGTATAATTGAATTCGATACAAATGAATTATTTGCATTGTAACAATGATAAATAAAATCTGGAACGTAACATTTAAAATTTCATTTGATTAAAGAAATTTAAACAAATTGCAGTGGGGATAAGCGTCAAAAGTAATATGGCATTTTAAATAACCAACTTACTTCTTTATTCTCTTTTCAATTGTGGGTTTGGCTGCTTGTACCCACTGATCGCCAGGTAAACATGGTCCTAAATCAATTGGTCCATCTTTTAATCCATCCAGTTCATATAATCTTCCATCGATTGGAACATAACTTACAAAATGGAATACATCTTCGTCCTTCAATGATTGTTTACAATCATATTCGAATAAGGTTTGCCTGTACATAAATTGCAAACACATAATTTTAAGTTAAATTGAGAATTATTAATAGCATCGTGTAGTCGTGCTTTACCTAGCGAAAGAGTTGTGGACTTCTCTAATTACGTCTGAATTACTTAGAACTAGACCTCTCATATTAGCATCGAAACTTTGACAAAAGGTTTTCACTTGTTCTAAATTTGGGCCCAAGGATATGTCCGTATGTTTGCAATTGAGGAGTACACTTAAGATAGCCTGCGTTGCGCATGCATTGTTTATAACCTAAAATGTAAAAAATTTGAAACAATTTATTATTTAAGCTGGCATACACATTATTCGTAAGTACATTAGAGGTGCAGAATTACTTATAAAGTTATTGACATTTGGACAAAATTTGACTTTAAATTAAAAGTATATGAAAATACGATTTAAACCTGTTTAGCAAAAAATATTTTATCCAATCTGCAATCTTGTACAATACTTCCTGATGGCTCGTCATCTTGCACCCATTTGAATAGAAAAATCAATCCATGTATTGGTCTATTAAGTTAAATTGGAGATTTTTGTTAAAAGACACCGTAGAAAAATTATATATATATATGTATATGTACACATAACCTGAAAATATATATTTACTTACTTTACATTTTCAAATTGTTCATCGTCAAGACTATATATTTCTTCGACCTGAGCCCCCTTCACACCTTAAATCAAAATATACAAGAATAAGAGGACAAGTAAAACATGTCATTATTAATACATGGAAATGAAAATATAAATAAAAAACGGAAGTTTAATTGGCAAAAAAAAAATTCAACTATCATATACGTGAGCGCGTACGTGTATATACGTAAATCTAGGCGTACGTGCACCTACACCGACGCATGCACGCATAAATTTATATGCATAATTGAGGCATTAATTTAAAAATATTTACCAAATTCCTTAATTAATTCTGTAAAAACACCAGGATCGCTCTCAATGAGACACCAATTCCCTGCCATATCCGCCATCTTTCTGCATTAAAATTAGTTTGTAGAGTTAAATTAAGAAGAGTTTAAATGAAACGATAAAATACAATTTAACCTTTAGTCGAAGTTTTCATTCCCGTTGTGAGACGAGCCTTTACATCAGCTGTTTAATTAACAAATAAATAAAGGACGCTTCCTCTAATTATAATCTATGAAAAAAAATTGCACCGAGTGTACGTCTATTTGCGATAAGAATTGTGAGATTGAATAAAAGAGAGAAGAATAAGGATGCCGCAGAGGAGGAAGAAGGTTCCGTTTAGCGGAAAAGCAAAGAAACAACAATTGCAAACTAAAAACCAACGAAAGACCAATCTTTTTATAAGCAAGTTTCTTTCTTTTTTCAACTACTTTTGGATCTCGTTTAAATGACTAACTAATAAGTTTTTTCTTAATAACGCAATGAATTCCTCTCGATTGTAGCTTGAATAATTTCATTAACTCATCGACTTTGTTTATTGGTAATAGCTGGAAATTGCAGTAGGTCGGATGGCTATAAATGTCAAGAGATCAATGAGCTCGAACGCGATATTAAAAAAATCAATAGACAGCCAAAGGATAATAGCGGAAAGAATAAATATACGCTACAATTTTTTGAGGAAACTAGAGAGGAATTGGAAAGGAGAAAAGAGCTGGCGAGACAAGTAATCCAGCCTTGCGACATGCAGAATCAGGAAGTCTCCGATGATTATTTTCCAATTTCTGTAGATATGCCGAAGAGGCCGGTGTGGGATTTCGATATGAGTAAAGAAGAACTTGATCTGCGAGAGCAAAAATATTTTGGGGTTGGCTTTTCATTTACTCTAAAGAGCTTAATTAATAATTGTAGATTTGTCATTCCATTAATTCCGTTCCTCTATTGTAGGATTACTTGAAGGAAATCGAAAATATTCGCAATATCAGTTACTTTGAGCTTAATCTTGAAACTTGGCGACAATTGTGGAGAGTAATTGAGATGTCAGACTTACTGCTGGTCATTGTCGATATAAGATATCCGGTTATGATGTTTCCACCCTATTTATATAATTACGTGACCAATGATTTGGGCAAGGATATGATTTTAATTTTGAACAAAGCAGATTTAGCCCCATCGTCATTGGTTGTCGCGTGGCAGGAATATTTTAAAAATAAGTATCCGAAGCTTCATATTCTTGTTTTCACATCGTTTCCAGCCTATAATCTGAGGGCAAATGCTCATCAGGAGGGAAACGCGATAATAAGACGGAAGGGTAAATTGAGAATGGCTGCGGAAGGAGCCCAAAAAATTATGGAAACGTGCCAAAATATTACCAAAGATCGAGTAGATTTGAGTATGTGGGCTAAAAAAATTCAAGAAGAAATGCAGTCAGAATGTAACGCTAATGATTTAGAAAGGAAAGATAATGTTGTGATAGAGAAGAAAGATACTGGATACTTTGAGCACGAGAAGTACAAGAACGGTGTATTGACAATTGGATGCGTTGGTACTCCAAATGTCGGGAAGTCTTCAGTGATCAATGCGTTAATGGGTAATGACAGGAGATCAAAATTTATTCGATTCGCATAGTTATATATTCTCTGTATGCTTCGTCATTCGCAGGCAAAAAGGTGGTGAGTGTGTCACGCACTCCAGGCCATACAAAGCACTTTCAAACGATATTCCTCACCAAGAATGTCTGCCTATGCGACTGTCCTGGCTTAGTCTTTCCGTCAACCGTACCCAAGGAGTTTCAGATATTGATGGGATCATTTCCAATTGCGCAGGTTCGAGAGCCTTACACAACCATTAAATTTTTAGCAGAGAGGATAGATTTTCCAAATCTGCTAAGGCTCCAGCATCCAGACAACGATGACAGTTGGTCGGCATTGGATATTTGCGACGGTTGGGCTGCCAAAAGAGGTTATCGCACTGCGAAAGCAGCTAGGCTCGACACATATAGAGCAGCAAATTCCTTACTCAGGATGGCTCTCGAAGGGAAAATTTGCCTCTGCGCCTACCCACCGAAATGGTCGATTGAAAAAAGTAATTACACGCACGTATAACACTTTACAATATGAGCTTTATTATGCAATAATCATGAACTTTTTCTGTGTAGAAATGTGGGAAAGTCATCCGAGTGTAAAAATTGTTAAGTGGATTCAAGCAAGAAACGAAGCCGAGGACAGCCTTTCGGATCTATCAGATTTATCAGATTCATCGTCAGAGAGTGAAGGAGATGATGCGGCGAAAGCTAATGATGAAAATAGCAAATCCGAGAGTGATAGTTCTGACGAACTAGACGAAGATTCACAAAGTAAAGGGATATCAGTAGCATCGAATAAATTCGATATTTTAACGGATGATGCATAATTGTAAATTTGTGAAATAAACAATGTTTTATACTATTTTTAAAAAGTAAAAATAACGTTGCATTTTAACATCATCCTTCGAAGCATTTCACCCTTTCAATTTACAATGTATTTGGTGCAAAAACAATTGAATTAATCGTAATGAACCTTTGTTTGGGGATTAGGAAAATAAATGAAATATATATATATATGGTAGTTTAGGGAAAATATTTGAATTAAAAGAAGAGATAAAACGAGGAGGTATGTTTTTTTATAATTTAAAGATCTATTTTAGTAATAATACACAAGACTCCATGACACTTACATTGAATTATCATTTTCTAAAATTTTACAGAAGATTACAATGCAAAAATCACGATTGCTTAATAAATATATGATTTTAATAAATACAGATTACTTCTTGCTATCAAAAATGCATAATTTCTAGGACGAAAATAAATATATGCTCGATCCATGTAAATATTAATTATTTCGATAGAATTAAAATTAACTTAACGTAAGAGTGCACAATAATTTAAAAGAATTTAATATGTTACTATGTGTTTAATATATATATACTTTCGAAACTTCAAGGAAATAATTAAATTCAGTCAAATAGATGTCCTTAGTAGTGAGATTTTGTCTTTGACATACTTTTGCAATGTACAAACATTTGAATTTATTTACTAGCAAGTTGAATTCATTGCACCAAAATAGATCTACTTTACTACTACTACTACTAATAATAATAATTAATAATAATAATAATTCGTGTCTATTAGAATGCAAAAATAATGTGGCTAAACATAAATTAACGGTTACAGCGAAACACGAATGTTTTTATAACTATAATATTATACTATTGTAAATAAATAATCGTTAAAAGTAATAATCATTAGAACGTCAAAGAAGATATTCTTAATTTTAAAAAGTTATTGTAGACATAAAAATTCACATTCACATTCAACGTGTGCTGCCATAAAGTTTCATTTCATAATTAACTTTAAACGAAACTGAAGCCAAGTTACTTTTGTTACGGAGAATATAATAAAATGCTTCGATTACCATCGAATAACTGAAAACCTATCGACGTCTTTCCCTTTCTCTCTTTTCTATAAACAGGATAGTAAAAATTAACAAATTCAATTTAGTGTTCAATCTTTTGTTTATTGGCGAATGTTATTATTGTAGTAATTCTCATCATCATCGTCATCGAGGAAGTGGTGCAATGAACGAAGAACAAAAAGTAAAAACACTTATACCCGACTCGAGAACAAACTACTTTTCAAATTAGAAATAGAGAATGTCGTTCGCAAATCGGTCATTATAGATTCGTATAGTTTTTTATAATATTTTAAATATAAAATATATATTTAGATATACTATATATTATTTATATATGTATATAGCCATATTAATATGTCTCTTTTTTCCAATATAATAACGCATATCTCTCTCGTCTCCATCTCTCTTTCCTCGTCTCCATCTCTTTTATTTGCTTGTCTTTTTTTTTTGTTTTGTTCACATGTGCCGTGATATATCTTTTCTCTCTTTTTCACCGATTTTTCAAGGCCAACGTAGAAATTACACTAGAAGTGGTAAACATTGTTTATAATACATAATTTTTCCTAGACAAAGAGACCGCAGCGATTGGTGACACACACACAAGACGTTACAGCGAAGCTCAGGATTTTTTTTATTCTTCTTTGCATCGTATTTACAGGTTCGTAGTAAAAATAACGGCGCTCACTACTGTTTCGAGTCTTGCTGGCCATTGGCGATTTTGCATATTGTCGTAACGAGAGAAGAGCAAAAAGTTTCTTTTCCACGCAGTTCCCTGTCGCTTCTGAAAAACGAGCATTTTTCCTTCAAAATCTTAATTATATATGCCTTTTCGTCATTCTCGAACGTAAAGTAGAGTACAGACTTGTTGCAACGCAATTAAATGATTCCAATTTATACGCAATGTTTCTATACATATACATGTATGCGTATATATATGCACATATATAGAGAGAGAGTTCACATTTTGTCGAAATGGTACAGTGACCAAGTGTAATGTCAAATAGAGAACATCAGCGTGCTCCACAACATTATCAAAAAGTCAAATTGTTGTCAATTTGGCGGGTTTAGTTAAGATTTCGCTGTGACTGAAAGCTATTTATTATACACGTTTCTGCGATCGTTTTATGTATTTCCAATCAAATGGCCAATGTGTGCTGTGCTGGAGGAAGAAACAGGAATGTAGAAAAGTGAAGAGCGATACCTTAATCTGATAAACTTTGGTATTTGTTATGCGTAGATTCAGTTTGGTGATTTATTTATGTACACAAACGTATTTATTTCTATAATGAAGGGGGAGGGGGGGAGAAGGAGAAAAAAAAAGAAAGAGAATTACTAGCAAATTACAGTAGTGTTAAAATAATTGACAATTAAAAGAAGAAGAAGAAGAAGTAGTAGTGAGTGACAATAGGAAATAGCATAGTGAAAAAAAAAAAAAAAAAACAATCAAACTACTTATGCTTAGCATATACTACGTCGCATCGTAACTTTTCTTTAAAAATTTCTTGAGAAACCGTTCCTGCGCGAAAGAAACAATCCTTATTTTGCACGAAATAAATTCAAATAAAAATTCGCAATGTTATTAAAAAGGAAAGGAGATAACTGTACAATAATTACTGACCGACTCAGAACAGTTTCTGGTAAGATAGAACTTACAAAAAGAGTTTCGAACTTAATTACTAAGGAATTTGGTAAAGCCAATCAGCGATAATTTACGCTGGACGCTGAAGTACACAATACATACACATCAATTGATATTTTCTCTTTAAAAAAGAATTTTATATACATATATATACGTGTATATACATATATATATGTATTCCTAAGAAGCCCGCGAAAATTGAAGAGGCGTGCAATAGTGACAAAAAAAGGATAATAATAAAGAGTTGGGTAACACAATTCAACTAATACTTATAAAACAGTAATATAATAATAATAATAATAATAATAATAATAATATTAATAATAATAATAATAATGATAATAATAATAGCAATAATGATAATAATTGTAATAATAGAAATAGTAGTAGTAGCGGTAGTAGTGGTAGTAGTGGTAGTAGTGGTAGGAGGAGGTGGAGGAGGAGGAGGTGGAGGTGGAGTAGTAATAGTAGAATTATTGTATAATAAAAATAATAATATCGATAGTGTGCATATGCTTTGCTCGCTACTTATCGTGTAAAGTAACGTTCAATGGTCTAATCTAAAAAAAAAAAAATCATCTGTATTAATCATCTCTCGTTATCTAAATACATCGGTAGAGACGACATGCGCTTTCGAAGTTATAATAATTATTACTTGCTTTCTCTGCTTCCGATTCTTTCTACACATTGACTACGAAGAGGGCTTTGTTTCCTTAGCGACTATAAATAAATTAGCATATCTTAAATACTTTCCAAATACAAGTTGCACAAGTACTCTCACAGTCAGGTTCGCGCCTCTCATTGACCGCGTCCAGATTCAATTTCCTTACCCAAGAAAGCGATCGCTCGCGACTTTTGCCTCGACTCCGATCCCTATACGCCTCGCAATTCGCACTCATCGACAATTTGTACCGACCCTACATACCTACAATCATCTATATTAGAGAAATGACGCCTTCTTCTTCCCCCGGAGGAGCCGACGGTTGCGACGACAATCGTAAAATTAACGGAGACAGCGACGACACGACAGAAGGATTTACTATCGGTTGTTTTTTTGTTTGTTTGTTTGTCTTTTTTTTTTTGTTGTTTTTTCTTTTTTCTGTTATCTCCTGGTCTTTCGTATCTCTCCCTCTCTCTCTCTCTCTCACTCTCACTCCCATCCTATCCGTCCATCAATCTAGCTATCCATCTCTGTTTCGTATAACGGCGTCGTGCCCTCGATAAACCTCCTCGGCGGGTAATTGTGCCTCTGCCTCTAATTGTCCAGCGCTCGACGAGGGCCTCCCCCCCCGAGCTCCCCTTCAGACCGTCGACGCCTGCTGGTTGTTGTTGTCGAGGTTGATGCCCGTCGAGCACTCCTTCAGCATCGTGCGCAACCGGAGGATCTCCTTGGAGGCGGCGGCGAGGTCCGACTGCAGCTGCAGCTCCTTCTCGCGCAGGCGTTTGATGTCCCGCTGGCAGGTCTGGGGAAGCAGGTTGGGTTTAAGGAACCTCGAGCTCATCGAGTCGACATCGAGCAATTTCGAGCTCCGGGCGCAACACTTACCACGTTCTGCCTCAACAAGTCCAGCTTGTCGCACTTGAGCCTCGTCACCTCCTGCCTGAGGCTGTCGCTCTCGGTCACCACGCTCCCGAGGGCGGCGTCCTTGCTGGCGCAGCGCGCCTCGTGCGTCTCCGCGGAGCTCATGCTCTCGAGGCCGGTGTCGCTGTCCGGGTAGACCGCCTGATCGAGCTCGAGCTCGCTGTTGAGGGAGCTGTCGTCGCTCTCGGAGACGACTCGCTGCTGGCCCTCGGGCTTCTCCAGCTGCTGGAGGACGGTGCGCTCCTCGCGCTTCCGCAAATTCTCGTGGGTGAGCCTCTGGAAGCTCGGGCCGGCGCTCGAGGAGCTCGCGGGCGCACATTTGTCCGGGTGAGTGGAGTCGGTGGCCGTGAGGCCGTTCGTCGGGCAGCAGCCGACCCCGCCGCCCTCGCGCTTTTCCTCCTCCTGGGGCACGGCCGTCACGCTGCTGCTCTCGTGGTTCTCGGTGTTGGAGAGGCTGCTGTCCTGGCTGCCGAGGCTCGGACTCCCGCGGTCCGAGTCCCTAGGGGGCAGAGAACGTAAGCGCGTCAACTCAATCGAGCTTTTTAATGCCGAGAGGGAGGAGGAGGAGGAGGAGGTGGTGGAGGTCTGGCGCCCAAAGAGCCAGACTACCATCATCGCCTCCTCCCTTCCTCGCTCTCTCCTTTCTTTTTCTTTCAAATGCAGATTCGCGTCGTCTCCTGTCTCGTGCTCTCGAAAGCTCAGCGTCACCCCCCCTCCCTCCCCCCGTCGCTTACCCATAGCTTTTACAAGCAAATGCACTGGCATTAATTGGCATAAAAAATTCGTTTCTTTTCCTTCTATTTACTATCCGGTATGGCGTTGCTCTAATCCAACTACTCTTTCACCGTTTTTCATTTAAACTGTAATTAATTTGCTTTTAAACTGTAACATTTAATTGGTCGATAATGAATTTCGAGGCAATAAAATGTATCTTATCAGTGACGCAAGCGATATTTGTGCCTGTGTACGGAGCGACAACTACGTAGCAGCTTTAACAGGATATTTATAATCTCTTTTTATGCTTATTGCGCAACGGACGGGGGACTTGGATCGATTGATAAACACACGTCGAGTGCTGCAATTTTGATCGACGCCAATGATAGATGAGATCATCCACACTAGCTGCTGGCGCTGCTTAATTCTCGATTACAGAGAATTAAAACCCGAGTGTCCCGCAACTTTTATTTGGTTTTTTTTTCCTTCCTATCCCGTAATATCCCGTTACTTCAATTAATTTATGTCTATTAGAGTATTGAAAACAGCTAACTTTAATAGGATTCGCGCGAGTTCCAATTCAAAATCTCGGACTTTGTGGTGGGGCCGGCCTTTAACGAACAATCCAATTGCATATTCACGAGCCTCGCGACATTGCGCAAATAATTCATATTCGGATGGACTTGGCCCACGTACTTCCCAACCCAGACACTCAAAATCTTAGCCAACGGGACTTTGCATCGTTCGCACTTGCTTCGAAACATTCTCCTACTATTCCTTCAACGTCAACATACGGCATATGAAATTTCGACAACATTGGGGGTGAAAGCATTTCGCAATGCTGCTGGATCGACGCCTCGACGCTTCATCCACAATTGCCGCTCAATTCAATATTTAATATCGATGATTAGCTGGCACATCAACTCACTCCAACTACGCCGCAAATTAAACTCAACTTGCACTCAAACTCGCGGGACTGTATTCTTCAAAACCGTGAAAGACCAACTTTTCATTGCGCTCCTTGGCAAGGATTTTCAAGCCCCTAGCTGACTTTCACTTTTCGAGGCGCAATCAATCGATGCCGCCCACCCATCGAAACCTCAAACTACTCCCAATGATAAAACAATAATCCTGCAGAATTGCACTGGCCGTCTCTCACCACTTCCCTTACCTCTCCCCCACCCCCACCCCTCCGGGCAACACGAAACAACATCGAATCGATGGGTGAGCTAACTTTGTGCTCTGGCCGTCTCTCGCCACTAGCAGAGATAAAAATCCAGGGAAACTCACCTCCTCAGCGTGAGGTCGGGCGAGCCCAATGGACTGGAGGGCTCGACGGACCTCTTGCCCCCGGTGAGCTTGCTGGTGGACGACTGCCTGTTGCTGGGCGGGCTGGGCTCGAGCGACTGGGCCTTCTTCGAGAGCTGCTGGGGCACGCTCTCGGTCGAGGCGTTACGCACCCGGGATATGAGGGCCTTGCGCACGGTGTCGATGAAGCGGGAGCCGCTGCCACCGGAGCCCGAGCCCGAGACGTCGTTCGACGTAGGGCTCACCGAGCAGTTGCCGAGGAACACGCCGAGGCCACCGGCCCCCGCCCCCAGGAACTCGCTCGTCTTCCTCTGCAGCTCGACCGTGAGGGACTCGAGGAGGGAGGACCGCGTCCTCAGCTGCAGTGGGACCAGATCGCGTTAATGCCGAACCCAGGTGTGACATTACTTACGCCGAGGTTAGCGGCTCCAGCGAGCGATCGTCACCCACCTCCAGCTTCGAGAACTTCTCGGCCTTGTAGGCGGCGTTCTCCGCGTTGACGAGCTTCGTCAGCAGGAACTCTTTGAACTCGACTCCGCGGAGAAAAACGGCGGGCGTCGGCAAGGTCGGCCCGAACCACGGCACGTCGTCCCTCGCTGTGATGCTCACCTTGTACCTGCGTTGGCGGGGTAGGGAGGAAGGCAACGATTTGTTAATTGGCGACGATCTGACGGTGGAAGAGGGCTCGGGAAAGCTTTTCCTTGCCCGCCCGAGGCCCCTTCATTACGAATCAATGATAATTAATGATTGCCGATAATAAGGATTGGGAGCAACGGACGTCCAGTGCTGACTGGTCGAGTACGTGGACGAGCAAAGGACAGCAAGGGTTGGAGTAACGGTAAGGTAGGCAGGCGGTACCTGGTGTTGGGCGTGCAGGGATCGATGACCTGGACAACGATGAAGGCGTGCAAAAAGTGGCTGGCGATCATGTCGGGGCTGAAGGGCGTCGGCTCCTCCTGGAAGATGATGGCCACGATGTCGTTGCCGATGTGGCGTTTGCGCTGCAGCTGCTGCGAGTCACCGGGGCTGTAGGGCAGGAGAGAGGCCACGTGGAAGAGGACCTCCCGGCCCCGGAACACCTCGTACACCGCCGTATCGCCCGTCTGTCCATGACGCGTGTCCAGACCGCCTCCGTACCTGTCGATTATTCCATTAGCTTCTTCCGACCCACGGCACTGCCCCTCACCGCTTCGTTATATCTATCCGTCCCCCCTCGCCCCACCCCCCGCCCCGTAATAAGAAAACGTAGCGTCGTCAGCCGAGTTCGTATGGCAAGTGGAAATGCAAACTTTAGACGGCTCGAGTCGCGACGTTCCTGGAAAAGGAATGCCAAGCCGATGCATCGGGGCGTTTCGAGAATAGGCCACGCGATAAGAAAAACGCCTCGACTCGGACGACGGAAGCGGCTCTGCACCCATGCCTGACCCCCGCCCTCATCCCCCATTCTTCCCGTCCCACCTCCGCCCCTTCCACTCCCCACCTTCCTACACCGCCGCCCTCGAACCACTACTCACCCCTTGTGATCCTTGAGGTCGATGCGCTGGCCGAGCAGGTCGAGGAACTCCTGGAAGGCCGGGGTGATGAGGCAGTTGCCGAAGAGCTGCTCCTCGGTGACCTGGCGCGTCCGCTGGTGCAGCACGCCGAACTTGAAGCGCGAGACGAGGGCGTGCTCGTCGTACCGGGCGATGAGGCTTCCCGCTCCCGAGCAGACGACCGGCATGAGGTTGCCCACGCTCAGCGACTCGTTCACCGCCTGCAGCAAAATCGAGAGAGCCGAGGCTCGGTTATTGTGGCCGGGGGGCGGTGTGTGTGTGTGTGGAAGGGGGGAGGGGGGACATTGATCCTTATGAGCCGGGAGTGGCTAGGCGGCCTTGCCGGTCATTCGCCGCGTGCGCTTATCGGCTTATCGTATTGGCCGCCGCGGAGTCCCTTCTCCCAGGATTCCCGGGGGCTTAGAGGTTCGATACGCGTGCCCACGGCATACCGATAAAATGCAAATCACGTCCTATCCTTCGTCATTTATCGTACAAGTAAAATGTTGATAAAAGCGCTCGAGGTAATAAAGCTCGGGCGCTTCCGCGATTTAAGGAAGTTTTCGTCGACATTGGCTTGGACTAGTGTGACTGTGCCCTTGTTTCATTATAACTTTTACTCTGAAGAAGTGGAGACGAGGCTTCGGCATCGATCGAGCTCGAGTGCACGTTAGTCGGCTCCGCGAAATTATTAGCGACGACGGTTCACTCGGAGTCATGCGCATGGAACCTCATTGGCAAGGAGGGAGCAACCACCGAGCGTCGATTTTGTCCCTTCGAGTGCAGGATCGGCCGAGTTAAAGGTCTTTCGCTTCCTGCCTCTCGACGCTGTTGTCTCGTTGTGTGGGTTGTTCTTGTTCGCGTGACTTGCTCGCGGGCGAGAGTTAAAGAGTTGTTTGTTTGGTTTTTTTCATTTGATGGGAGCGATGGGGATGGAAGATTGGGATAGCCGGGGAAGTGGGCGAGCGAAGCTTTGGAAAGAGAGAGGTCGCGACGTTTGCCCAGTTGCGCGCATTTATAATTGCGCAGGTCGGATGTGCCTTGAAGAATTGTTTCAAGAGAAGTGAAAAACTCGGGGGATTACCGAGTTGGGTGCGCGATACGTTTCAACGAGCATTCGACGATGGCGTGCCATTCACCTTCTTCTCTTTGTTTCAACAGCCAAACCGAGCATCTATCCTTACTATAATTTCATACAACTTGTACTATAATTTTAGGGTGGCCATATTTATAGAGATTGGCCAATGCCGTTAAGGCGAGGGCCGTTTGTATTGTAAAAAATGTAAAAAACGTCGGTATTGCAATGATTGGTAGTGCGTGTGTGGGGAATATTCTTGTAATATTCTTGTGGAGATGAGAGGTGAGAAGGAGAGCTGTTGGGAGAGATAGTGATATGGACCTTTTGGCAATGTCAATGAGGAGCAGGTGAAGTGGATTAAGTTAGATGGGAGTGCAGTGTGTCTGGGCTCGAGGGTAGCGGAAGCAAAAGGCGAAAGACACGTAAAAGACGGCATTTGTCTGCAGTCTCGTTGGTTAGATTACTTGAAGCTCGGAGTCTCGGGTTTTATCTGCAGCTGACAGTTACAGAAAAGTTGGCCTTTTGCATCAGGTGTACGGCAACATGAAAATAAACTCGTATTAAATTTTGCTTAGGTCTTATTTATCTTGGATACGAAGCTCATTAAATATTTATATCTTGATCAGCGTCTGGGCTTTATCATTCACAACGTGATACATAATTTATCAGTCGGATATAAGCAGCGTTTTGTCTCATGGTCAGTTTTTTTTTCCCTTTCTCTCTCCCTCTCTCCCTCTCTCCCTCTCTCTCTCTCTCTCTCTCTCTCTCTCTCTCTCTCTCTCTCTCTCTCTCTCTCTCTCTCTTTCTCACTCACTCTCCCTCTCTCTTCCAATAAGGCATCGAAAGCTTTAATATTCGTCTCATTTTAATAAGCGCCTTGTTTTCCTCCTCGGCGCAATGTGTCTTCTCTCAGAACTGCCGACTCATAAATCGTTTGCGCCAATTTTCATCTCTCATTTTCCATCGGCTGCGCAATAACATCGACATTTCGGCCGAAACAGAAACCGGGGGCGTTGGGGGGAAGGGGGGTAAGAAAAAAAATTACCGCCACTTTCACTACTTAAGGCCTGCTAATGTGCCTCTCTCTCTCTCTCTCTCTCTATTATGCACAGCGATAGCGGGAACAAATGCCCCGTTCATGCGCACGAGAATATCGACAATAGCTCAAATTGTGTATTCGCGATTAATTTAAAAACGCCATTGACAGCGTCGGCGACCTCGCTCGCTGCAGCGAATGCAATAAAATTTTCACATCAAATGAAACGCGACAGTTAAAGTTAATTGGATAAAGCACGAGAGTGCCTACTTGAAAGCAAATCCATCCCTCCGTACAGAAACTCAAGAGATTGCTTGTGCACTGGCAAATAAAGAGAAATAGTAGCTTTAATTCAAGCACACGAGACACCGACACAATCATTTATATAATTCAGGCCTGCTTTAACAACATATTCACTTTATTTAATTTTATGGAGAAATTATTGGCGCTATTGACTTATCCTCGTTGTCTTGAGCCCCGACGCTTCGCTCGCAAATTCAAAGTCCAGAATCGCGTTTGCGTTCGTTTGCGTGGCACGTCAAGTGAAAAATGCCATTGACAAACCTCCTCCCCGACTAAATTCTAAACTACAGTCAACCGTTGCATTACGCTCGATCCTGGCTTTCTTACTTCACGAAACGAGCCTCAAATGTCAAATACTCTTCTCCTCGAACTGCCTGGAAAGCATCCTTCACGGGAGTAATGGAGAACAGAGACAAAAGCAATAACAAAGCCAACGGCAAAAGCTAATAATTAACAATACTTTTGCCCAATTATCTCCGTATGCTGCATGCAAATCGGCGATCGGCGGGCATAACGTAACTTTCCAAATACCCTCGACGATATTCTCCCACCGTTTCAATAAGCGCTTAACATATCTAAACGTCCGAGTCGCTAATTGCAGCGCTAATCGGCTCTCCTCAAGCCACGGCCGATTAAAACTTTCGCCCCTCCCATCCCCAACGACTGGACGCGATTGGCTCGCGCATATCACATCCACGCGAAATAACAAAAACTATACGAATGGTCTCCTCCGCGCCTCTGGCCTTGAAGAATAACAGCCTTATCGGCTTCCTTAACCGAGAGAACAATAACGCGCGGCCAAAAAGCCCGAGCGACTAGCCCGACCAAATCCGATTGAACTCGAAATGCGTTTCAGGCTCGCGCTATTACCACCGAATCTGGACGACGTACGAGCAAATTATCCAGATCGGCAATCGAGACATTCCTCCGCCCAACCAATCGCCGCCCTTAATCGACCCCCAAAGCACCACGAACGACTCCTCGCGTGCAAAAAAATAAAGGGCGAAACTATTCAGCCGCGATTCTTATCGGCTCCCCCCCTTATCGGCCCTCGGCGCCGTGGCAATTCGATTTCCAGAGGCGCCGCGACGCCGCCACGACCCCTCCCCCCACTCAACCCCAAGGCGCCCCCCAGACACGCGCTGTTTAGCCCCGCCATGGCTCTTATTTTATGGATCGAGTGCGACGGAATCCGTGGATCTAGAGCTCAAGGGTGGCGAGACGGGCCTCGAATCGGCCTGTCCAAGGCATCACACAACACACGTCCACGTGAAATGCTGGTCGGTAGGATCGGTTGGGCAACGGACGAGTCGGCCTGGCACTTGAAAACTTCGGGCCTCGATGTACTTTAGAGGGAGGCAGCAGCTCGTACTTTATTCACCAGGAGAGTGCTCGTAAATAAAGTTGGGGAGAGGAGGGAGAGGTGCGCGGTGCCCTCCTGGTTGCCGCCAACTGCGCATTTATTAAGCATGACAGGCCGTCATTGGCTCGTTTTTATTTGCGACTGCGAGTCTGCCTTATCGTGCGCTTCCATCGAGGCGATCTCATCCTATTAGGAAGTTCGGAGGCGAGATATTTACTTTGGCAGCATCTATTGGGGAGCGAGGGACGGATTTCTTTATTATTCCCGGAGCGCTTTACCTCAATCTTCCACAAGTACGTTTACGATGCCGCGTGCAATTAATTTGCCGAGGCCATTAGAATGTCGAGGATCGGGAAGACATTGGTCGAGGCGGTAGGGCCAACTCTCTTTATCCGACGAGACCGAGAACAAAAGTGAGCGTCGGTCGCGTAATTGAATGTGCTTATTTGACTGAATCGCAGGAGCGGCTAAACTATTGGAGGTCCCCGGGGCGTTTGGTGATAGCGCGTCCTGCGAAACTGATTTCAGCGCGATAAATACATGGCAGAGAACTGCTCGTTGCCACGAAATTCCGAAGACGCGACGAGCATTGTTATTCTCTTGGCTTCTTCCCCGTCCTCGGCGACCAAGTTCCGGGGGCTATTATTTGCTGCCACCCCCGTAATACTCGGCAGTCTGGAGTTTGTTCGGGGTAGGGGTAGGGGCGCGAGTGGCGACGAGCGGACGATATTTGCTGGCGCCACTGCCTCATTTCGGGAGAGGAACGTTGAGAACGGAGGGGGAGGAGAACCCAACTTGATAAACAAATAATAAAGACGGGGCTCACCTTAACCATTTTGGCGGGCGAGGGGTTGGGCCCGAGAGTCGCCGCGGGCACGAGCTCGTGAGCTGATCCGGCCCTCAGCCGCAGCAGCACCCTCCAGTGTTCCTGGCCGGCAACAGTTTCCGCCTTTATCGACACCAGGACCGGCCCATTGTCGGCGTCTCGGCCGACGAGGTTCAAGTGCTCCTGAAAACGAGGAGAGGACAGGGGATATAATAAGTATTTTGCCGCTGGAAGCTTTAATAAAGGGGTGGTTTTGCCTTTGTGGCAGAGGGGGGGCTTGGTTGGCTGGGGGAGGCCCCGTAAGAAAAATGCGGATTATTGGGCTTTGTGTTGCATTGAAATTAATGCGATTTTCCTTTGAGGTAAGCTGATGCTTGAGCTTCTTGGAGGCGGAGACTTGTACAAAGGAGAGCGCGGGTCGGCTCGTCTGCGAGCGACATTCTTCAAAATGTCCATCCTCAGCATGGATTGTTCGTGAAATGTGTTTGCGGATGAAGTAGTTTGGATTTCCCATGCCACACAAAGGATGACATTCATAAATTTCAGGTAAAATTAAAATCTCCCTTTGCTGGCTTAACGAACGATGCACCTTAAAAGAGATAAAGAGAGAGAGAGAGAGAGGCAGCAGCCTTCGTCCCTGACATATGTACAGAGTGCAATTTTGTTCAAACATTTCCAACGAGCCTCGTGAAATTCACGCCTCGTCCATTAAATTAGTATAAACACCACACAGGTATTTCGATATTGCACTCTCTTTAATTAGATAATGGGATAATTCATTGTTGGTCCGCTTCTAATGCTTGCAACCTAAACCCCCTCGGTGCGCGCCAAATAATTCAATCGCAACCAATAGCCGGCAGGCCAATAATTTCCAAGACAAATGGCCCTCCCGCCCCCCCTCTCTCTCTCGCTCACTCGATGACTTCATTGGGACGCGAGTCCGAGGCAGCCGATTCATCAACGCGAGAGCACACGACGAGAGGGGAAAAGAGGGGCAGAAGACCGCGGGGCTCCGAGCTCCCTCGCAGAGCCCCAATAGCAATCGCCGCCCGTCCACTCCCTCAAACTCAATTAACTCCATTGCAAATGGCCAAGCGAGACGAGGCATAAACAAGCCACGCGCCTGATTCATAAGCCGCGAATTCGATGCGCCGCGCTACTTCGGCTCATACACGCCACTATCGTCAACACTGCCATTCCTTATCTACGCGCACTTAACGCAACGCCGCCAACGCTAAATCGATCGACTCTATGCCGACGCGATGCCCTCTGTCCTTCTCCAATCCCTCGTAATCCACCGGAAACCTTGGAAGCCCATGGAACACGATGCCCCATTATTGCGATTTTTCCTTAATTTGCAATTTGGCTGAGTGGCGGCTCGTCCCGTGCTCGCCCGCCATACGAGTGCGACTTGTCATGATTTCGTACGAATGATTGGTAATGGTTTGGAATGGGAGGAGGTTGGCGGGCGGCGCGCCAATAAGCGTTCAAACTCAAATTGCGCGAGTCCCCGCGAGCAGCGCCAACAACACAACTTTGGATTATCCGCGTAAGCAGGAGCTCGACGATGCTCTGGCACGCCAATGAAAACGGCCCCCCCCTCCCCCGACAATTCGCACTTGTGAGTGCAAAAGTGGAAGGCGCGCTGGCGCAGGGAGGCTAAGGTGGGCGGGGAAGGCGCAGCACCAGCAGCAGCAACAGCAGCAGACAGAGAGAGAGAGAGAGTGAGGCGGTAAGAAATGCGAGTAGCGCGATAAGGCGTCGCGTCGCGCCTACGCGTCGGCTCGTTCTCTTTTTCTACGACGGCGTGCGCATTTTTTATGCTGCCCGGGTGTGAGAGGTCGGGCCGAGACGAGGACGTACCGATCGCCCTATTAAATATTCACCGCAATTACTCCTGCCTGATCCTTGTCTCGACTTGGATCTTTTCGACTCGCTTTTCCTCTCCAAATTCAAGAACACCCCGCGCGTCTCATTCTCAATACTCTCCGCCTGCAAATATCCACCTCCTCCCCTTCGAATTCACTCCCTCCCTAACGGACACCTATTGTACAAATTGCTCTCTCTCTCTCTCTCTCTTTGTCTTTGCTAATGCAATCTTTCGTGGGAGTTTGATCAAACGTTCTCGCTCCCCTCGGGGCCGTTGCTCGTCAAAGCTTATAAACGACCTTTAGCATCCATTTTTAAATCATCATTCTACGCCTCCCCGAACTTGTGAATTTTTGTGAATTTCGAATACCTGGTCACTGGTCTGAGGCTCAGACAGTGGATTTTTAATAGCTAACCTAATGGTCTCCAAAAGGTTTCCTCTGTTCGCTCCACAATGTCGCGGACAAGCATCGGCAGCTGAATTTTAAATCTCATCGAGTAATTAGATATTATTCAGCGTATGGATACTCTCGATTCGCTACACGTCAAATCACTTTGCACGCGGACATTATCCAAAGTCAAGCTCGACCGAGCACATCTTTACTCAAAGTGTCCCGGCCAATGTCAACAGCCCCCCCCCCCCGCCGCTAGTTCGACGTCTATATTTCATTGGGAAGCAATCGAGGATCTAAGAAGGACGAAGAGCGATCTATAAGGCTGAGGAGGAGGACCTCGTGCGCGCGGGAGAGTCGTGGTCGTGGACCCGCTCCGAGCCCTCCTCCTCGCACATTTACGGGATTCTGAACTTCAGGCGCGCTCGTGCAGACCGCTGGCAGCCAGCTCTCGTCGACGAGTACATCAAGCGGCGATTTAACCGCAGGCATTCGGTCTACGTGTGTGGCCTCGCCGACGGCCAAGTGACTACGGAATCCTAAGCGACCTGCCCCCCCCCCTCCACGGCCACGTCATTTAGGCGAACGAGTCGCGCCTCGTACCATAGCGTGAGCATTAGGTGGGGGCGGAGGTGTAGATTTTTACGAGGTGCTCGCGGAATTTGCCGGGCAAGCGATTGGGGGGTGGGGTGGGGGAGGGCCTCGGAAAATGCGCGAAATTCGCAAAATCGGACACGCGTCGCGCCCGCGTAACTTTCTCACTGGCTTACATTCGCACTCTCGGGCCATCGTTCGTGCTACTTTCGCGTCCTCGACGAGCCGCTGCCAAGCACGGGAATATCGGTTATGATGTCGGCTTGGCACCGGTACAGCGTCATTAAATGCCGGAAGCTGGCCCTTCGCGCCGCGCTTTATGCAAATTCACGAAGCCGTCTCTTCGCGTGGCCTCGCTTATTTATTATTAAGGCCAGGCCCACCAGGCCACTCGCTCAATGTCATTAAACGAATAAACGAATGTCGTTTAGGCCTGTCGTCGTTGCGACTTACTCGCGTCATTATCATAATGTCCCGCGTATTTCATAGCAACGTCTGTCGTCGACGTGAGTCGGGAGTTGCGTAAATGCCGGCTGGATTCGAGATCGATCGCGGTGGAAAGTCCGGGAATGATCGTGCGCCGGATTTTCCGAGCCGTTACACTTAGTCTGCTGCAAGGACTACGAGATAATGCTTGCATTATCGCACTCCAATGCTTATTTTAAAGCCCCACGAAGCGCGTGGAAAACAGATGACTTTCCGTGAAGTACGAGCACGGGCACTCGGTCCCCAAGATCTGCGTGAAATGCGCGCGCAATTATTTATTTTCAATTAAGCGATCCCGCGGCGGCTCTTCGATTCTGCATTTGCAATTATCGCGAGGCGAGTTTGTGGCTTTAATTGCCCGCGCAAATACTCGGAAAAGCGCGCCAGACTAACATCTGCCCATACAACAATAGCGCAGGTTGCTAGTGTGTGTGTAATAGTGCGTGTGACGTGCGTGCCTGAGCGCCACAACGACTGTCCAAACTCTAAAACTTTGCCCGCGAAATAAATATCCCCGTCACGTGTTTCTCCGCAACCCCCCCACCACCCCGCCACAAAAGCCAAAACCAGCCACTCGGACATCGGCAGAACGTCCTACTTCCTCGGTCCCTCGATCCAATTGCCTCTCGTCGTGGGCCAGTATTTTTCCAGATTAATCGACAATCCGGACGAACGAATAGCGCCGGGGCACACTGTAATTGCAAATTAACGAGCCGAGGGAATCGCCAGCCTCGCATTAGCCCAACAGTAGCGAGTAAGTGTGGGGATGGGGCGAGGTCCCGCTCCTGCCGTAGAATTGAAATTCCTCGTGCGGGGCGACACGGGTGGGGTAATCACACCGGGGCGAGAGGCCGGTGTCTCTGGACGCGGGCGCCCGCGTCTCCGGCGAATCGGGGTTACGGACGTCCTGGCGCCTCGCTCACCTGCCTCGCCAAGACGCGGTGGCGACGGCGGCGCCGACACCAAGACCCCATCTCCCCGTCGCTCCCCCCCTATCGATCCTTACTTCCAAACTCCCCAGCCCGCCACCCGACTTCCACGCGCCCCTAACTTTGCCATTTCTCTGATTGTTCGGTGGGTTCGGCGCGACGACGCGACATCGCATGCGGAGATAAGGTCGATTAGAGGATGAGTCCGCTCTGTTGTGTCGGTGCGCACGCGGCTCTCTCTTCCTCGCTTTCCTAAATGAGAAGAACCAGTTGCGGCTAGGCTAGGCTTGGGAATCCACATTTTCCAAACTCCCGTCATTCTAATAGTGGCAGCGACTAATTGCCAATCGCGTGTCACCCGCTTATTCCTCCCAACCCCGTCCAACCATCTATAACAACAACGTCCCAACGCTGCTTTCCCATCGTAGAAACAGATTTATACATACATAGGTAGGATTAGGTTAAGTAGAGCAAAAATATTTTGCGTGGGTTTGATAGTTGAGAGAAATGCGTTTCTTCAAGCACAATCTGTCTGGTGAAAACATCTTTTAGTCCGGAATTCACGATTAATCAGGCACAACCCGTAGTTTTACATTTTCCATCGAGTATATCGACATAATAGCTGCAGCCATTCTTTTAACTGACCCATAATTCCTTTACCACAATGCCCCTCGTTTCAAAACTATCAATTATCCACGAAACATTTTATTTAACTCCTGCGCCAATAAATCAAGCAAATCGGTGTGATACGCCTTTGGAGAAAAAAACAATTATAATATTCGAGTCGCGTAATGGTAAATTTGTTCGATTAAAGTTTCATAAACTCGTCGGGAACTCCTACACGAATTGTGGCCAGCCAGAGAAGAATGAAAAGAATGAAGAAAGAAAACAAAAAAAAAACAAAACAAAACAAAGAAATAAACATTTAAATAATGCTCTTAAGCTTTCACAAGTCCTATCTATCGTAATAAATCAATCATTACATTTGCAATTCCACTTTTCTTTCTCTTCGATCGATGATGCAACACATATCCACGACTATCCTATCCTATCTGTCCGTCGCTCTGCCTATATGCCATCGCCCTCCCCTCCCCCCCCTCCGCCCCACACACACACCCCTTACGCCGTCATCCTGCCTATCCCCTCCCGCCCCGCGTACCCCGGCCGCTCATCCGAGAGAGCAAACGACCAAGGAAGAGATAAGCTCGCGATCCGTTTCTTTGCCGAGTGTGCACAAACACGCGCGCAGCACACTCGCGCACAGCACATCTACATGCGAGAGTCGCTTTTTTGCCGCTCTGCTACTTTGTACGGCGAGTTCGCCTCTCTCCCGTAAAATCTAACGTGTTTTTATCTAAATTGTAATCTTTCGAGAGCCGAGGCTGCGCTTATTTTCACGAAGATAACTTGAATATATCGGATGGGCGATAGAATATTTACGAGTGTTGAATGGATGTGCAGGGAGCGTGTCTTAATAGGAGGCCGACGTGATAATTAATATTCGCGCGTATTGTTTTTCCTCCGCCTATCATCGGCATATAAATAATGAAATAGAAGTAACGGAGCGCACGAGGGCCACGTTAAATGTAACGAATCTCGGGTCGATAGTGGATTATTTATTCAAGCTCCTTATCGAGCGAGCTTTCGAGCCGATTTCTTTAATCACTCGGACTCGGCTGTGTTATTTACAGCCGAATATTAAAAATCACAATGGGCAGAGGCCGAGCTCGCTTGTTTATATTTAATAAGCGCAGCGCTGCTCGGCTATTCGTCGGCCGAAAATTGGCAATTCTCCATTAAACAATGAGAGTGCTAAATAAGTAAGGCAGAGTTTTGAACTTGGCTGGTCGCACACGTAGACGTGGCCGTGTGTCCGCGTCTATTAAAATGTCGTGCGCACGCGCGTGCGCGGGCACGAGCCTTCCCCAAGCCATTCGACGTCGTCTCTGCCGAGTGGCGGCGGCCCATTCACGTTTCCGTAAATAAATAATGCCACTCGCGTCAACACAGCCGAGTTAAAAGGGAACGAGCGAGGGAGAAGGCGGGGAAAATGGAGAAGTTGAAAAATTTGCGCAACGAGGCCGACCAAGAGCCCTACGACGTTCCCGAGCAAATATCCCGACTTTAATTCCCAATGTCCAAGAGCCACATATCCGACTGTATTCTATTTCGCAGTTTTATAAGCTCAAATGCTGCCCGGCCACTAAGGCCGAGTTTGTTTTTCATTTGGCTCGAAGCAACCAACCAACCAACAACAACAACAACAACAATAATAATACACTCTTACTGGAGCCCCCCCCCTCCTCAACGACTATTGCGTAACATGGGAGGTACAATAAATTGCGACGTTATTCTAAGAAAATACGATTAGATTTGTCAGTGTTAAGCGTTAAGTGAGAACTTTTATAAATACAAATGGGCGTACTTAGGTCCCTTCCCCTCCCGTCGATAGATCGATGTTTCTCCGTGCGATGGCCAAACCAAAATTAAATAGCAAATGAAAATGGATTTAACTTTCGAGTTCTTGTGCAACTTCAATTTGACGAATAATGTAATACTATTTTGATGAAAATGATGATTCCGCCTTTACGTGAAATGTATTCAAAATTGCCCTCGTCGAATTGACAAATTTACTGACAGAAAGGAAAAGATTAAATGACGGGCATCGGAAGAGTAGTTGAGAAGGGACAGCGATGGAATAGATAGACAGATGGATAGATGGATGGATGCATGGATGGATGGATAGAGATAGAGAGATAGAGAGAGAGAGAGAGAAAGAGAGAGAGAGAGAGAGAGAGAGAGAGAGAGAAAGAGAGAGAGAAAACTAGAAGTACTTCTTACGAACATTATGAATTTGTAGTGTGAGAACGTTCCCACTCCCACGCCCAAACTACTCTTTTCCTGCTTCTTTCTTTCGCTCTCATCCCCACTCTCGCTCTTCCTTTATCCCCATGTCTCTCTTTATATACTCGTGTCTCTCTCTCTCTACAGCTCTACCTCTCCTACCTCGACATCGCTCTATTCCACTATCTCTCTGTCTCTGTTTCTGTCCGTCTCTCTCTCTCTCTTGTATCGTTGTGGCTGTTGCACCTCATATTTTCCTCTAACCGAGAGTTTATACTTGAGCCTTTCGAAGCAGGCACTTTTTCCACCGACGTATGCCGTGCTTATCCCATTTTATATTCCCGTATAATCCACATCAGTTTATTGCGCGATAACACCGGGGGGGGAAAGAGCGTTGCGACTCCTATTGTATGCCGCCCCTCCTCTCCCCCCACTTATAACCTCGGCGCTTTTCCTTTTATGCGACGTAACGCGGAAAACAAATACGACCGCCGTGTGTTTATTCGCTTATAATAAAATGCTGCTTTCGCAGCGATGAATCTTACCGGGCGTTTAATTTCGGTACATACACTTCCCGCCCAATGGAAACATCGGCTTTAATTGCAGCGTAATTCAGTGATCTTTATTGCGCGAATTTGTCCGGGAATTCACTTTTTCCTCTCATTCAGCGCTTCACACGCCCCCACGAGCTCCACATCAATTCCGCGTTGCCCGTGGAATTATCGTGGAATTATCGTCGTAGAGGGCCTCTGCTCGCCCAAGATCGGCCAATGAAAAAAAAAAGGTTACATTCTAAAACAGTGGGATCCATTGTAATTCCTTGTAATAAAGGGGGGGGGCGCCGGGGCAAGGCGCTCGCTCCTCCTGCAGTGGCCATTATTCTCCTCCCCCGGTGACAAGGCTAATTTGTAATTCATCCTTGGCCACCTTAGACACACAGATTGTAATTGTTACGTACGAGCAGTCGCGAGGCGGCCGATAGGCTTCTTAACGCAACTCATTGCCGTAAATATTCACTTGTAACGGCGGACTAACGCGGCGATAATGACCGATGTGTGCTTAACTAGAGCGTCGTCCCTTCCATTTTGCCGCTCACCGAGAGATAAAAAGAGACGGAGAGCTTGAGGGTAAAGCCTTCATTCTCAATGCAGTCAAGAACATTCCACACTCCCGAATGTGAACAATGAACGGCTCCGGTAATAACGCGTCTGCTTAATAATGGCCAGCCGTCCAATTAAAAGACCATTACACATCCCCGATGTCTGCTGCGCTCCCAAAGCCAGCCCGTAATATCCCTTAGTGCAACCCAAATACCAATACACGCACACACACACACACACACAATAACCCACCCCTCCACTGCCCACTTGGAAAAAGGGGGCAGAAGGCGCTGTGTGGCTTGGCTGTGCGCGCATTGAAGCCTGAAAGGAAGAAAGAGAGGCGTACACGCGCGTTCATCCGCGTAATCTTTTATCCTGCGTTGAAGCCTGCGCGGGCCCTTTTGAAAAGGGCATGCCTGCGTCGGCGTGTAATGTGGCGGGAGGAGGAAGGAATAGACGAGTGCAGATTGGCTGGGCGAGCATGTGCGCGTAGCGGAGGATGCGGAAGTCGTTCGAGATGCCCATGAGACCCACGCGGGAAGTCTGCTTTTATTCTCCGTGAGCTATCTTTTTCTACTCGTGATGTTGCTAATAGCGCGTGTGCGCATGTCTAGGTCAAGTGGCATGGGCATCTGTCGCTGGCTCCTCGAGTCCTAATTGCCGCGGGAGGATATTATCCTGATTATCCTGATTTTCCGCTCAGGGCGGGCTGGCGCGATTGATGGGGCCTGTTAGCAGGTTGCTTCCTTCTTTGGTTTGTCTCGCTCTCGCCCGGGCGTGCCGAGTCTCGTGCGACTTTCACATTGCCCAGTGATTTTCTGCAATTAGCCAAAGTGGGATAGCGGCAATTACCGCGGGACAAAAAAGAATGAAAGGACAAAAAAAAATAGTAATAATAATAATAATGGGCAAAGAAACTCACGGACAACGAATGCTGACAAAAAGTTGTTCCTTTTCTAGCTGTCATCGAATAAGGCTACCAATAATACGAATTGAATTAATAATTAAAGGGCAACAAACACATCTCGAAATGCTTTTCACACTGCATTCTTCGAATAAAATCGACAATAAGTCTGCTGCTGTACTGGAATACGATTTTGCTTTCATCAAGATAATTGCCCAGATGCATAACAGATAACAGGCCCTTGAAAATACCTTCCTAAGCATTTCTCCCACTAAACGTGTATCTATATGTGTGCGTGCGTGCGTGTGTGTGTGTGTGTGTGTGTGTGTGTGTGTGTGCGTGCGTGTGTGCGTGCGTGTGCGCGTGTGTAATTAATGGGCCTATTGAGGCCGCTTATAAATCACACAGACGCGCACACAAAATAAGATAAGACATAAATGCGTTAAATTATATTGCGTACTGACGATTTAAATGAAACTGAGAATAGTAAAGTCAATCTTAATATTGTTAAGTACAAAATTATTTATCGAGGCTCTCCAATAATTATTACATTCAAATCGGCCATAATTATTAAGTTAGCAGAAAGGGGAAATAAATTTTTACGGCGTAAAATATTTGAACGATAGGCTGTATATTACGTAGGTTACTAATTGATTTTCCCAATGTTATTTATTGGTAATTTGGAGTACATTTATCAATGTAATTTACGACACGTGTACCAATCTTGCAATAACCATTTATTAGAAAATAAGAAATTAGCCTCCAAAGCACACACATATATATATACATATATAATTATTAAATATTCTCTACGTTTTTGTTAAAAAGTATTTCATTTATTATTATGTCACGCTGATAACCTTTGCGCTTAATTAATTACAATCGGCAAATGCTTTTGCAGTAAAAATTTTAACGTCCACTGTGCCATATCAAACATAAATGAAGGAAGTTAATTAAATTTCTTGCACTTTTAATGGGCATTGAAAATCTCGTATTGTTTATGCGCTTACAAAGCCAAACATTACTATTTGTTAGTTGTAAATCTATCCAAGCATTGGTACGACGAATGTAATAATAATTAATTTCAATAGAATTTATTAGTTTAGCGCACGCCCCCCCCCTCCTGCCTCTCCGTCGTAACCTTAATATTAACATTATTGTTATTAATTTTGATGTCAATATGCCTGTCGGATGAATTTGACGAATTTCTTTTAAGAACGCGAGAGCGATAATTGCCGCTCGACAAAAGCCTCCTCTAATTAACATGCGACGGCGATCCGACGATTTATTCGAAGCGATCCGTTAAAACGCAGCAAGAGACGACTAGAAATGAAAGAGGTTGCGTCGTCACGGCATATACCAGCAGATTCCACGACTTTCCAAGCCGACAAACGTCCCGAGAGATTAGAATACACGGCTTCGTAATAATAAAAGTGGTGACATCTATGCTTTTCGTGACCTGCTTGATGACAAGGAAAATTAAGGAGGATGGCCACTTGAATAGAGAAAACACGATAAGGATCGGTAAAAAGTTTTACAAGCCTATTATCACCGACGCACCGCCTTTTCCCTTCGTAAACGTACATGAAAACACTGCTAATGCATTAATTAATTGGCTTATGACAGTTTAGCGTCGGGAGTGCGAATGTATTTTTTTCTTCAGCATTGGCCGTGTTTTCGTTCCTGGATGGAATTCGTTTGAATTGGCAGTTGGACGCCATCCAACTTATTAGAGCATAATAATTATGACGTTGTCCGCGAATGGGAATTGGATGTCTTGTGGGCTTATTGCGCCTTTGAAAATATCAAATGCCGTTTCATTGTTATTACAGCGAAATGGCATTACTGCAAGTCTGTCGAAATTTAATTAGCCGCAAAGTTGTGGCAAAGTACTTTAATGCCACGTATCCCTAATAGTCTCTTATTCGCAGATTATTCGTACGATTGGAAATTTGTTAACGAATTTTGTAATTGCTCTTAAAGCTAATTGAAGCCATCGCGCATTTTAATTAATTGTGCGCGTCACTTATTCACGCGCAGTTAAGGAGATTAGCAATACCCGAACGCGTAAAAACCATGTGAAAATCAAGGCCATTGTGTTTATGTAAATATTAAGAAAAAAGTAATTCTACATTTATCGCGCAACAACATCAACCGCTAATAGTGTTTATAATTTTTATATTACTTTAAGTTGCACATCGGAGCGTAAACTGCATTAGCTTGCCTCACACGAATGTACACGAAGGCAATGTACTTTATTATAATTGGCCTCTTCTTTCTCAAATGCTTACTTACTGTGATGTACCTCAACAGCTTTAGAGAAACATGGATTTTAATTGTGCCGCGCTTGCAATTACAACATGTGACGATTCACCTGCAGTGACGACTGTAGGTACGCCAATAGCGACTAGCAAAGCCGATTCGTAATTTACGTTTATCTCGCATCATCGTAAAGACAGTTGCTCTTCGGGCTTACGAGACTTAACATTTTTCGAGTAACCGCAAGCGCAGATTACCTAACTATTATTTAATACATATATATTAGCCTCGTGAAGGAGAGAGGGAAAAATTGTCACGGCTCTCGATAAAGTATACGAGGCTTTGTAGTGCCACTGCATATACCAAAGCAAAGAAATGCGACCAACTTACTTCGTGCTTTATCATTAATATTTTACAAATGCGTAGATAGATAGTTGAGCATACGCGAAGGCCACGAGCGCAATTAACATTCCGCGGACGCTCACCAATAACATTTAAATAATGCCAAAAGATACGCCAACTTTATACGAATAATCATCGGCTATGCGTGAATTGTAGTGGATTAATCGTTGCAGACTAATGTCCATCGCTCGCCGTAGCCAGCACAATCAACCAATAATAAAACTTATAAATTGCAGCGTGAATTATTCATTACCAAAGAGACATTAACAAACAACAACAACAATACAGAAGACTCGGGGGCGGCTAATGGCGAGCGGCCTCCAAGTGCACACCTAGTGCACGCTATGCTCCCATCTCCTTCCCGAGGCCCCTCTCTCTCTCACTCTCTCTCTACTCACCCTGCCGACGAAGAAGCGCCTGTAGCACTTGGCCGTGTCGTCCTGGTCGATCCTGGGCTGCCAGGCCGGCTGGGCCGGCAGCATCGCCCTGCCCGCGGAGTCGAGGGTGTGCCTGTGCTCGGTCCCGTCGCACCAGTATCCCGGCGGCGTTACCACCATCGGGGGCGGTATGGCCAAGGCCGCCGACTGCTGTATCGCCGTCTCCATCAGGGCGCGTCCAAGGGGCGCCTCGCCCACGGGCGACGGCACCGGCGTCGGCGTCCCGCTCTGCTGGTTGCTGGGGCTCGTGTTACTCGCCGTCCGCTCATCACGAGACGTCTGTAAGCAAGAGGAGGCATTGGTTAACGACATTGACACCGCTCGTGGTAAAGCCGACGACGAGCACGTCGACGGCGGCGTCGATAGCAGTAGCACCACCACCACCACCACCACCAGCAACAGCGACATCATCGCCATACTTTGCGAGACTAGATAATGTCATTGTTGCTTCTTGGCGGGGCTGAGTTGACACGGGCCGCACGCGCCTCACTTCGTGTCCGTCACTAGACGCGCACTCTCTCTCTCTCTCTCCCCCCTCGGCACACGAAACGAAGCGCCCGGGCCCCTGCTGCCGAGGCTACGCCCGCGGCTCCTATCCAACCTATCCGGCCCCCTCATTATCAGCTGTACCGAGGAATTGGGCCAACAGCTGTATTGAGCTAAGCCGCGGCCCATTCGAGCGCTCCGCCAGCGGATGTGAAACTGAATTGGCCGGACGATTGCCGGGGGGGAGGGGGCCGGAGAGGGGGAGGCCTAGCTCGAACTATTCGTGAGAGCTTATCGCGCCAGTGTGACCCAGATGCGCGTCACGTTTCAGGAATTTTCCGAAGGAATAAAAAGAGGAAGAGCGAAAAAGAGGAAAAAACAAGTAGCTATTGTGTACCCAGAGGGAGAACCTCGAGGTAAAAGCGATTTTGGCCCGTTCGCGCATCGTCGGGCTTTTTCAAAGTTTTCGCGAATATAAATAGAGATTGAAAAAGGGAAGGCAGACGAAAGCGAGCAAGCAGCTCTCATCGCACTACTACGGCAATATCGAGTGTTCATCTCTCATTCTCTCGGTCGGCCGAGCGCAATAAACCCAATGTTTATATTATCTTATCGTAACTGTACTATTGTTCCGCCGCCGCCGCCGCTGCCGCCGCCACCGCCACCACCGCCACCGCCACCGCCACCGCCACCGTCACCGCCACCGCCACCGCCACCGTCACTGCCACTGCCACTGCCACCGTCGCCACCACCGCCGCCACCACCGCCACCACCACCACCGCGGCTCGCTGTGGTGGGGGAGAAGGCCACGTCCGAAACTTTACGGGACTTTGGCGTTTTCCGCGCACGTTTCGCCGACACGCACATTGTTAAATCTTTTCTTGCCGAGCGCCGGCCCACTTGCTTTTCACGTGCGTTTTTGCCGCCCACTGCGGCCCCATCCACACTTTGCTAGTACATTATACAGGGGGACGGGAGAGTTCGTTATTGAAGGGACTTTTTGTATAGCGCGCAATTACACGTGTACGCCTCGTGCTTGTTCATGCGCTTACGTTGAATATGCCAGCTCGTTTATTTAAGAGGCATTAGGTATGCAATGTTACGCGACTCGTTTTACCGGGGACATTTGCATGTTCTTTCATCCAAAGTTCTGCGCAAATCTCGGAAATTAAACTGCCTCGGAGACGGAGGGAATTCAATTTGCCCCAACGCTTTATGCATACGCCATCCGCTAAAGGATTGACGATTTGCATTGGCGATCGAAAAAGGAGGAAAAAAAACACGCCTCCCATACTCTAGCATACGCGAATGCTCAATTTATTAGCGAGACACGAAAGTAACAGCTGCTTTAATGCGTTCGACATTAACGCTGGCAAACATTTCATTTAGCTCGGCAAACATAATCACATACAATCTAATGCACCGCGCCTATAACTTAAAAAATTTACACTAAAACTTTAATAACAAGGACCCCTTTATCGAGCGATCCTTTCGTGCCGTTCGAGCATAGTAATTTGGTGGATTATTGGTGGGGGACAGGTTGGCAACATTGGCTCTTCCTGCCAATATTCCACGCACCAAAACCTCACCTTCGACCAAAGATTAGAACAATAAAAGGGCCACGAGCCATTCAGCCGGACTGCCAAAACCTCGAGCCCCGCTATCTCGAAGATCGAGAGAGAGAGAGAGTGTCTCTGCCACAAAAGCGAGACGCTCGAATGCCAAAGCTGCATGGACTTGCGCTACGGTGCGGCTCGTTTCACCGGATCGACCTTCCACCAGCATTGCCAATGCCAATTAATCGCACGAGTTTACGGCGAGCCGAGGATTATCCAGGAACGAGGAGGAACGAGGGACCACCAAACGTCCCTTACCCACCGCTATATCCCTCGACCTTGACGCTAAAGCGGGTCTCCCAATCAACGTACATCGGTACTCAATAATATGCTCAATTGATCAGGAGGGAAGCCGTGTTTTTCACCAGCAAACGCCTGGACGAGCCGCGTGGAGGCGCGGATGGAGCCCCCGAGACGTCCCGTTTCCGGTAGCCTCGGCCTCCTCGGCATCTCGTCCTCGTCCTCGTCCTCGAGGGGCAGTGTTTTTTTCGCCGCTGAATGCGAAGGAGGGCGAGCCAAAGTTTCGGGGAGGAGGCTGTCGGAGGGTCGGCGGAAGCTCTTTTGCAAGAGGCGGCGAGGGAGAAAGGCCGGGCGCATCTCGGTGCAATGGCCGTCGCGATTGCGATTATCGCGCGACTCCAGCTCGTCCTGAGAAATGTGATTCGTCGGCTGATTTTTGCGCGCTAGGCAATTTTCGAGCTTGCGCTGCGGAAAATTGAGGAATCGCTGGATTGCGACCGGGCGGTTACGCTCCGCCTGTAGGATATCATTACGACGGTCGCCATTAAACATACGGACGGACGTGGAGCTCCGAGGGAGGAGGTGAAGGAGGTGGGGGGGAGCGAGGATGGAGGATGGTTAGCGAAAAATTCAAATTAATTTGCCGGGAATGCGTTCAGCCCCCTTTTCTTCCCACCCGTGAAATGCTGTTTTGTCGAGGGGCACACACACACACCGCGATACTCGGCAAATGTCGGGAAAATGAAAATGCAGCGACACTGTATGGCCGGTGAGTTGGCTAATGTGAGGCCGTGTAAACGTGTACGACCAGGCATTCGCAATCTCTTCCGATGGTTTCTCAAATAGCCTCGCTACTATCTAATCGGCAACAAATCATTGGCCGGGAGGAGGCGAGCGCCTGTTGTCGCCTCGAGACACTGGCCAAATGTGAAAATAATTAAAATTAAAAGAGCCTCGGCGTACAGGTAAACAAGTACGGCTCCAAAGACAATAAAACCTAGGGCTTATAAAATGTTTTCTCTGCCATTGTGCGGAGGAAGAGCGGAGGAGCCTAAGAAGCAGCTGAAATTGTTAACGGTTCTTGTCCCCTCGCTATCCAGTGGCGCCACTTAAGAACTTTTCCACCTCTTGGGAGGGATGGAGGCAGTGGTGGGGGTTGGCCACGAAATAGAAAGCTTGGACCGTCCACAAAGAGCATCGCCGCGAAAAAGAGGACAAAAATATTGGTAAGACGCCGGTTTCCCGTACTTCTTTTGCATTTTTATCTCTTCTTATTGGTCTCGTTATTATTATTATCATTCTTTTTCCTTCCTCTTTTTATTTTTTTGTTTGTTTGCTGCGAATGTTGAGAAAGAAGGGATAAAAAGCCGAAGCTATTGCCGTCGAGTCTCTCGAGAGCGTTTTCCTCTCTTTATTATGACTCATGCCGTTATGAATCGCTCATCGCCTCGGCCCCGAATCTCCCAGTGATTAGCGCTCCGACTTAACGATTCGCTCCGCGGCCAAACGAATATGGAGTCTCGGCTCGTCCTCCTCCGTCACTGGCCAAGCGCACCTCGGAAGTGCGTCTCGACGAAAAGGGGGACAACACTTCTTTTCCCCGATCGATTAAATAATTACCTGAAAGGCAGTCGCGGGAATGCGGATTAGAGACGTTTAGAAAGCACGTGAAAGCGGACTTGGATGGGAAAAAGCACCCGAGGCAATTGGCGCTTTCATCGATAACCGAGGCGAGACTCTATCACCCCCCCCCCACCATAGTATTTACTAGTAGCATTGTCCGATGCGTTCGGCCTCGACGAATCGAGAGGATGCTCCTTGCCTTGGATCACTGTGTTCTCGACAGGACGTGACAATTTGCCTCCTTTTTCATTGCCGGCGGACGAACGCACTTTTTGCCTCCACTTGCCAACGCGAATTTTTACGCGGCTCATTAAGGGGGAGATTAGATGTGGATTTTGCAGGCGCACGCAAGCTCGATTCCTCGATTCACCCTCGAACGATATTCACGACTTGGCTTTGGCTTCGTAAGCTCAAAGTCTGTGAAAATCTTAATCTCCCTTAAATCTTAACGACTGTTGATTCGCAGCAAAATGGTTGATTGGACCTTTCGCGCGCGCGCGCGCATTGGCCAGTGACGGAGTCCCCGAACAATGAGATCTCGCAACACTGCTAATTTTCATTTCAATTGAAAACGGAATTAGAGCACACTATGAGTTCAAAAGTGTTGGTAAATGGAGTAGAATGGTAGTTGGATCGGGGGCAGCTTAACGACACTCTAATAACCAATTGACGCGTGTCTAAGAAAAGCCAACTAAATTTATATTCTAATCTAAAGATCAACATCAAAGTGTAATGCCGACTACACACGGGGAAATCCAGGAGAGGTGAGGCGTCGTCAAAGGTTAAGTCTTCGGAGACGCGTATCCTGGCTGGTATTTATCAAAGGGGATTAATTAAGTGAGTGTGGTTGCGCAGTCTCTCGCTCCGTTCCACGGCTTTCCATTTGGGACTGACGCGAGTGAAGCCTAACGCAACATGTGCCGACCACCCGCGCGCAAATTCGGATTCCGAAATTTCCTCGACTCTTGCATTTAAAATACGTCGTTTGACTCGCGCGCGCCGAGACTCTGCCGACTCTATTTTGACGAGCGAACGCCCTCCCACCCTCTCCCTCCTCACCCACCTCCACCCACAACCCATGCGCCACCCGCCCCACCCGCTCCAACGCCACAACGTTCTTATCAGCCTCGGTCGGATTGAAACCTTGGGCGCAGTATTTTATGCATCGAGTTTTACGGATGGACGATGGTGCAACAATTGGTTCTCCTATGTACGAAAATACATGTGCGAATGACGTGCGCTGCCGCCGCTGCTGCTCCCGCTACTTCAAATGTAAAACTTTGTCGTAATAAAGAGACAAAAGTGTTATTTTGGCATGTATTTTTCAGCCCATAAATTCCATAGTCTAAAAATAATGCTATGCATTTTTTAATGACGCTCTGGTGTAATTTATGGGGGGAGTAAGTGAGTCCCGTTACGGAGTGATATTTATCTTTTCGCGAAATGACAAGTGCAAGAGAGACGCTTAGGAGAGTATTTGCCGAAAATGCCGTATTATTCATTCCACGTGTGTTGTTACAAAAACAAGTTTCAAAAAGTATCACGACGGCACAAGTTTCCAGCCACTTTTCATTGTTGTAGTGGCAAGGAAAATTTGCGTACCGTTGTGGTTATTGTCACATTGTTATTGTCATAACGAGTAATCATTCGCAGCGCAACGAGATATGTAGGACCGAAATATTAAATCCTTACACCACTGCCTCACTATCGACAAGATTAATTACACGAGAATCACCATCCGCATTCACGTGAAATTAATTATTAGCGTTAGAAATGAAAGGGCGAGCGGGTTATTGGCACCGCTTGCCTAAACTATTTTCGTTCACTTTAAAAATATAGCGACGCATTGGTTGTGTGGAATCGAGAGAGAGAGAGAGAACTCAATATCGTCACGCAATTAAATGCTTGTCCATATTTTCTTTCGAGCTGCCAATGTGTTTTTCGTGAAACTTGTCAAGTGGCGAGTGAATGAAGAGGATGCTCTTAAATTTAACCGGACAAATTAATCGACAAAATTTAATGGAGCTTTGCGAATAACACCACTATCATTGCCATAAGTAAGTATACAAATTCGCGTAAAAATTGGCCAGTAGTGTGTTTACCTCATTACCATAACCCAAATACATCGCTAAAAGTGACACTGAGCTACTTACACTACGCGGCATTCGCACACCCATAGCTACTCACAATCTACAATCATTTGTTTAATTAATTCGTTAATGTCATAATCCTATCGACGCGATTCGACTTTCAACAATATCTCGATGGTTATTGTATATTTAAAAAGTGGTTAAATAAATTATACGCAATCGGAAAACTTTAATAAGCGCCTTCTTTACAGTGAATCGTGATTGTTATTGAATTGTAAATACCGGGGCGTCCGCAGATGTCATTTAGCCTAATAATAATATTTACATATAATCATTGTGTTTACGAATTAATGCGAGCGGCAAATTATTAACATTCTTCATTATTCTTTCTCCTCGATTCTTTCCTTCGACTCAACACACACACTAATAATACGACCTCACTTCAATTTGCCGCCTCTCCTCGTACAATTTAAATTGACATTTAAATTCACTGTGCATTACTTTATTCTTAGATCTCCATTTCATTGCAGGCTTAACAAGTGGCAGCAATCATTCCTCGCATTTTCCGTAATAAACATCGAGCACTGTCCCACTCTCAAAAACCGAGGCGGCAGCTGACTTTTCCTCATATATCACGAAATGCGCGAGAAGGCTGCTCACGAGCTGTAAAAATAACGCTCATATTGAGCTGTTTTAGCGCGCAGCGCGTCAAACCTCACAACAGCCATCCATCTCGAGCATCTTTGTCGAGTAATTGTCGCTACCGGGGTCAAACCTAGCCACCTCTACGTGTAAGCAGAGGCCGAGAGTATAGGATATTACGAGATACTAAGATACCCCCCCACCCTCCCCAGCCAGCCCCACCCACTCACCCTTTGCCCATCTCGTTGTTAAAAATACCTCTTGCTTCCATTGAGGGTAAAAGGCTCGGCTCGCGAGATGAAAAAACCGACGCACCAGCATCGGCCTGCACACAAGGATCCACGACAAGTTCGACAAAGCGTCAACCCCTTTACCCCCCTTGCCGCCGCCGCCACCACGGGGTCACTGGAGTCCAAAGATAGACGTGGCCGCGCCATCCGGATAAATTTAAACGATGTGGCGTCGTCGTCGTCGGTCGCCCCTCCGGACTCGACAAGGGCGGGGCGGCCGAGGGGGGAGGGTGGACACATCGCGAAAGCCTTCCTCGAATACGTGGAAGGGTATTTTCTGCGCTTCGGGCGAGGCTTCGCGATCCTAGGCGGCCAGCAGCCGCGCAATCTTGAAAATTATTTTCAATACTGCGTGGGAAGTGGCTCAGAGTCCATTAGGACTGTTTAATTGCGTGGTTGGCTTATTATCCTAACCCTCGGCAGCTTCCTCGAGACGGCGCCCCCGTCACCTTGCGCGCCTCTCCTTAAGAGTGGCCTCTTTATTTACTTAGCGAACGACGACGAGTCGCGACGACGTACCCAGGGATACACGCTTATTATATATTAACGATTTTAAGAAGCGGCGCCGACAAATCCTGGAGTCGAGCGAGATCCCTTCGTCTCAATGTATTCGAGTTGTGTTGTGATATTTTGTAAGAAGAAGACGGCTCTTACCCAACCAACACCAGCCAAACCAATCGCCCGCCTATCTATGATTTCTCTCTCTCAATTGCGCCTCCGCCAAATACAATAATCGCCAGTGGTGTGCACTTGGCCAACAATAGCTGCGCCTTTCAAAAACTCGCTTTCACCCGCCCAACGAGGAGCTCGGCCTCGCTCTAATCGCTCCTCACTCTATTATAATTGTACTCTCCGCGCTTATTTACAATTGAACGGCCACGGGCCTACGCCACAAATATTATTAATAACAGTACTGTGATCACTTACATGCACGTGTAGACATATTACCGAGCATAAATTTATCGATGTCATATCGGTAATAACGGGAGGTACTTCGCCTCCCCCCCCGTCGCCTCCTAATCTCCTCGAATCGTCAATTTTGTAGGAATATCACGGAACCTCGAGCAACTAATTTAGAACACTGCAATAAGTCGTGTCTGTCTCACGGACGCTCATTCTATTTACCTCCGGCGAGTGCGTAGATCCTTATCCTTGAATACAATTGATCGAAGCGAGGGCGCCGCGATATTAAAGCCAAGGCGCTCGAGGTCTTGGCAGCCGATTCCCGATATTCCGCGTCGTTCCCCGCTCCAAACTCCCCCCCCCCCCCCCCCATTCACCGCAAAAAAGTGCAAACTAAAGTGCAAATAGATTAGATAACGCACCAAAAAGAGTGAAAAAACTGGCCAAAGAAGAGTTAAAAAATGGGGCGCTCATTAGTCGGATCGTAATATGGGTTTCTCCGTTGCTCAAGCCCCCCCCCCCCAACTGGCAGCAAAGTACGCATCGGCCAATATGGAAATTGTCAAAGGGCATCAAAGACTCGGCCTTGATAGACGTCTGACGCAGACATGGGTTACGCGTATCGCGCGGGGTGAGGGAGCGAGGCGGAGAGGAGCTTTCATCTACTCGTTTATACAGTCGAGGGTAATTCCGTTGTCGCTCTTACCAATCTATCAGCTCCGCGTCCTTCTCTAAAACCTCGAAAACTGTTTTATATTTAAATTTGAGACCCGGCGTAAAACTCGCGGACCGCGGCCTATCATCTTTCCCCGTGGTCCCGTCGCTACGGAGAATGTCAGCCCAACGACAACGCCAATTGAATTCTTTATTTAGAATTATTTAAGAACTGCCTCGTGCTCGCTGAAATGTCCGCTCTTATCGGCCCTCGCTCATATCATTACGGCGAGAAGGCCTTTTTTCAACTCCGACTGACAATGCACAACACGCCTCCTCCCAAGTTTATTATTTACAATACATTTTACTTCGAATAATCATAATAAGCGAGTGCAACATCCATGTTGGCGTTAATCGTGACGTAAGCAGAAGTGGCTTCCTTATCACA
Organism: Ceratosolen corneri; assembly: GCA_030522565.1. Lineage (NCBI taxonomy): Eukaryota > Metazoa > Arthropoda > Insecta > Hymenoptera > Agaonidae > Ceratosolen > Ceratosolen corneri. The sequence goes on along the minus strand of JAPYYT010000077.1, from coordinate 33,068 downwards.
TCCTCGTCACAAATCGCACGCCTCGACTCGCGACCAGCTCAATTACCATTTGTACTCGGCGATCTTTAAGCTATTTTAATCGATGCTTAATTACTTGGACGTCCGTCCAAATTTCAAACAAATGCCAATTGACACTCCACTTTGTTCGCGCCACGAAATTATTATCGGCCGAGACCTCCGTCCCCACGTAACACGAATCGAGCAACGAATCTACAACAATCTAGCGCCATTGCAACTAAAAAAAACTGGAAAATAGGAGGGATCGATCAATTAATAGCCTCGATAAATCCTGCCTCCTGCCGCATTCGCTTATCCAGTCATATTTCAGCTCAGCCTCTTCCGCAATAACACCAAATGCAAAGGAAGCAAAGGGAAAAACGCAAACGTAGATGGAAGCGGCCGAGGAAACCTACACCATCATTAGCCTTCCAGATACGCACAAACTCGACTCTCTCTCTCTCTCTCTCTCTCTGTGCTTGCTCTTTGTTCCTCCTAGAGGACGTGTAAACGACGTTTCAATATTTGCCTCTCTATTAGGGTCACGTGCAGCCGCCGCATCCCAAGTGCTAATGTACAGCGGAGAAACTGATTTTCCCAGCTTCTGCCCGCTGTAATTGAAATTGAAGAGATTTTCTGGCGTATTGTTGATGTCGGCGCGCTCCTCGCTCTCCATGTATTATAACTGTTTTGTTAAACGAGAGGAGTGTGTGTGTGTGGGCGCGGGCGCGCTTACGCATTGCGCACGAATGGGCCGACAAGTCGAATGGAAATGAAGGCGCGCGGCTGAATTTCGTATGCGCAATGCGCTTGGAATAGTTTACGCGATGCGACAACTCACACGCGATGTAGACTGTGTGCGTGGATGGATCGTTATATATATTTCAATGATAATTATTAGCGGCCCATAAGCAAGTCTGACGGAAGTTCTCGTATGTTGGAGGTATAGAGCACAGCTGGACTTTGAGTTTGGCGTATTGTGATTGTGGGAGGGTAATTTTTGGAAAGGTTCTGTAAAAGAAAATCAATAGTGCGCCTGTTTAAGCGTGGAGAGAAAAAGACTCGCGAGGAGTTGGGGTAACAAGTGGGGATATTTGGCGAACGTCGGATTCGGAATGGAAAAAAATGCACTTCGCAAACGTGGAAAATGCCGGCACATCTTAACTGCTGCTAATAAAACGTATTCTAATTTTGGATATTTCTCGAGCATAGAAGCTCCGCTGAATAAATTAAGCTTGCGTTTTCTCGAATATAATGACGACAAGTACATGGAGCAGCTATATTTGCGAAGATCCATGCTCAATATTCTTACATCACTTTGCCCGACAACTTTTAATTTAATTCTACTTATAAGACTTTATGCGCCATTTCGGAGCTTAATTACTCTATTTGATGAAAAATTGTATTAAAGCTACGGGGAAAGATAAGATAATAGTAGTTAGTTATTCCCATAAAATAAGCAAGTTTGAAATTTCTACGACATTAAATATGCAATAAAGTTCTGTTATTTTCGGCAAGTTTTAGGACATTCACATACACATGTGTATATATATATGTATATATGCACACGAATATATATTATCAATTATGTATGTATTTTTAAGAACAGTAATTTTCTTTATCTACTCGGCTATTTATTTCTATGTTAATTTTTTGCTCTAACAATGGAAAATTTAACTTGTCCTCAAAACTTTAGCAAAAGCCTACAAAATACAACTCGAGATAATTACATTTTCCATGTTTTTTTGTCACGGCGGATGGGATCAATATTTCTCAGTGTGCAATTTCAAAGTGTATACTTTTGGTAAATAATTTCTTACACTCTTTTACAAAGATGATAAATATAATGATTTATAGTAAAAAGCACGAAATGAAAGCACACGAGGCGATGTTCATAGTACATATTTTTCATATTGCGCATTTGAATAATGAAACGCCAACGTAAGCTGAAAGTCTTCTTTGATACAAGTGCGCATATTATTCTGCAAGAAATTTAAAAATAAGGGCTCTACAGTATCCAATGAATGAGCTTCCTCAATTTAAAAAGTTCATAACTTATTATGAAAAAAAAGGTGATCGCGCACATGTAATTCACTTGAAGGAAATATCGCCATTAACGTCTGCTCGCAAACAATATTAACGACTCATATTTAGGTAAAAATCATCAAACATTCATGAATTCTATATTATGTGCTATATATAGGGTGGATTTAAAATAACACACGCCATTGAACTGTTTCAAAAGGACAACAATCGTGCAATATGAATAACGCAGCAGCTCATCACAGTTTATTCCTTACGTATAGAATTATTCCTAGGCCGTCTCGTAATCGTACAAGAAGAGAGAGAGAGAGAGAGAGAGAGAGAGAGCTAAAAAAAGAAGCGCAACGACAAAAATAATTGCAGGAAACGTCGATTGTATACTCCATTGAGGTTGGCAGAATGTAAAAGAAAAGAGAGAAAAACAGAGAAGAAAAGAGAGGGAGAGCGTGGAGGGGGGAGGGGGAGAGAACGAGGAAAGAGACACGCCACCATAGACTTCGAAAACGTGCAGATGTCTCGCGGCGAGTGAATTATCGTATACCACGAGACCCCGTGTACATATTCGCCCGCATGCACGTACACATACACAAATGCAGAGCTCGTGCAAGCGAAAGAGCGCGAGGATCGGGGTTGGGGGGAGACTTTTGCGCCGAAAGGTTCCGTAGGAATCAACTTCAAGAGCGTGTACGCGAGTGGGAGCTAGAGGGAGAGAGAGAGAGAGAGAGAACGATGGGCTATTTATAGGAAAAAAGTGGCACGCGCACGCGCACACGCGCGCATTCTGATTTTGGGGATCTCGAGTACGGCGAAAATTCCTCATCTCCTGGGCTTTATTTAAGAACAGTCGGCGATTACTCGCTTTTTGCGTAATTCCGAGACGTCGGCTTAAGTGCCATTCGCAATTGAGAATTGCTCGCGCGATGGCTCGAGTTTTATCGGACAAGACGCTTTGTTTAATCGAATGAGCAATGTTTTATGCCTCGGCGAATTACGAGACATGTGCGTTATATTTTCCTAATTTCCTAAAGCGGCCAGTCGAGTGAATTATTTCTTCGTTTATGTATTATGAAGCAGCCTCGCTGTTTATTTACACCAATGTTTACTTTAGCCAGTAATACTCGCGCGCTCTTAATGCCCAATAAAACAAAAATTTTCCCCAATCGCTTTATCTTCCTTTTGCGTTTTAAGGACCAGTCCATCAAATTTTTTTATAATAAACCTATTTTACGATCTGCGTCAACTATTTCGCAATTGTAATACGCGAAACGAGCACATAACTCACCGCTACGCTCTTAAAGGATAGACCTGAGATTAAAATACTTTTTCAATAATGCCGATCGAGTAATGACTTTGTTATTATAGCCGAACGAATTGCGATGGACTTGAGCGAGGAACTACATCCAACATTCCTCGCGCACGAATTAATCAAATGTGCAGGCCAAGTGTACGGAAAAGCATTTCCGTATCTTTCAAATGCAGCCATCGAGTGACTTATTAACACCCAATGAATATGCACTGATTTTCCCAAACACTAATACGTATATATATATGTATATCTCACTCATACCACGTCACTCGCGTGCGTATTAAAAATAAGCGCTCGTAGATACGCGCCATTCATGGATATAAATATGCGGATGATGATGCCCATTTGAATTTATAAAATGTGTCGCGCGGCGAAATGTGTTTTTAATATTTGGCTTGCGCTTAATCTAAAAGTAAAAGTTGCTCGAGGCTAAACCAGTTACTTGCTGCTGCGCTTTCGACCAGTGACCATTTTTTTTTTTGTTTCAGAAAATTTCTCGAAAACTTGACTTGTCCTGGCAACTGTTATATATACCGCGCGGCCTTATCTCCAATGCGCACGCGCGCGTGTGCGTGAAAAGGCAGCCTCATTTCTTTCTCAGTTCGAGAAGAAGGAGTTCTTCTAGCTTTTTCTGAGCAGTCTTTGAGCGCTTTTACCGTTGCGCGACAAAGAACTAATTTCGCGTGACTAAATGAAACGTTCGAGCCTTACTTCGCATTTATTGCGATTATTGTGTCAAGTGTAAGTCGGGCTGCGCGGCAAGAAAGCGAGCCTCGACGTCGATTTTCGGATGGTTTTTATACTCGCGCGTGCAACAAGATTCTGCGCAATAAGAGGCCTTCTCAATAATACGGAGTACCGAATGCAATTATGCTAAGTGAAATTAAGCGCCGAGAGGGGAAAATGACAGAAACGGTGCATCGACGGGGGCGCGGACTTTTAATTTTCAAATTGTCGAGTTTCGTTGTGTACAGCGAGGAGTTTTTACGGCCGTCGGCAACTATTTTTGCCCCGTTCGAGTAAGCCATTAAAATCAACTGTAATCTGCCTTTCGTTTGCGCGTGCACGTGTCGAAAAAATGTAAAACAACTGCAGGAGGACCAAGTGGCTGTTTAATGAAGAAAAATTAAGAGTATAATAGAGAGAGAGAGAGAGAGAAGCTGAGCTCTGACTCTTACCAGTGGGGCAGTTTTTGCAATTTCCTCAAGTATTGAAGTACTGCCGAGAAGACAACTAGGAAAAATTCATATTTACATTTACATCTTTCCTTCAATAGGTTTTCATTCAATGGAATTGTAACGATAAAATTTCAATTAGTTGGCCAGATATAACGAATCACCCTCCCGGCATGATAACAACAACAATATATTATGCAGAGTGTTTGAATCAATGGCAAATAAATTACTGTACACGCATGCGTACGTACGCTTAATGCAAACTTGAATCTTTTCATTTGCTTTTCCGAAACTCACGCTTTTTTCGAAGAAAATTTCATCACCCCGAGATAATCATTGATATTGCAAGGCATAATGCCATTATTACTGAATGCTCAGTGGAAAATCAGTTGTAAATTCCTTTAAAGCTGCTAAATATTACGCTTAGAGTGAGTTTTACAGTAAGATAAGTAATGAAGCGGGGCTCTTTCGGGCTTTTAACGAAATTGGAAAAGCTAGGACAGGATATTTTGTCGGGAGCAAAACAAACTTACGTACTTAGGATTGTAACACGAGTTCAGCAGCAATTACATAAAACTAGGCAACACGTAGGTCACAAAATTCAACATACAGCCATCCACGTATCCACACAGCCTATTCCCGAGCTCTATAATTCTTATAATTTATGTAATTGCGAAAGCGAGAGCTGCGGCAGACGGCGGGGGAGGGGGAGGGGGAGGGTCGGATGGTTAGCCGCCCACAATTGCGCGATCAAGTCGAGCCGCGCCGTGATGAAAGAAGGCAGCAGTATCTCTGTCTGTCTCTCTTTCTCTCTCTCTCTCTCTCTCTCTCTCTCTCTCTGTCTCTCTCTCCCTCGAGAGAGAGAGAGAAAGAGCCTTAATCCGTTCGATGACTCTTTTCAGCGCGTTCGCACATAATGCCGCCGCGCGTACCATATCGGTACTTCTTATACCAACGCGCTGACCTCGAAGAGACTCGGGCAATAACCGACGAACTTTCGCTCCGTTATTTACCTGTGCATACGCCAATGTACGTGAATATTCCCTTCTTGCCTATGAGCTCACCTCCCCCCCTCCCGCCGCTACCCAGTCGCTACGGAGTGCCGCGGCGGCGCTCGCTCGCCGAACCTCCGTCAGCAGCAGCCTCAACAACGCATTCGTGCCTCACTCATCCACGAGGCAGGAAGCACTTTATTTTTCCAGCTGATTTATAGTAATTATTGCACGCAATTGCCATTGACGACGTCTTTAGCGTGAAACATTGTGGACTCTCGAGTGGTGTGGCGTGGTATTTTCGATGATATATCTCTCTCTCTCTCTCTCTCCCGCTCGTCCTCGTAAATTCCCCGCCACGACTCCACTCTAGGGACCCGAGGTTATTGATACCTTGGCTGGTGCTCGTAAGAATCGAGAATGCATCGGTTCTCGGAACGCGGCCGCTCTTCTTTCGACTTTATTAAATAGTCGAAGAAAATAATACGAGAGTCCGCGGAGTGACAGATTGTCCGGGCGGGCTCGCTCGCCTCCCCAGCTAATCATTTACGTTCTCTCGTGCAATTAGCGGCCAAGCGAGCTGCCGAGCCAGTCCAATAGCTGGCCCAGCCGAGAGGCCCATTATTAGCAGCAACAAGTTTTATCTCCAAACGGTGCTGGGGACCAGCCAAGGCTTAGTAAAAACTTGGATCCGTGGAAATAGCGGGAGGACCGATCGAACGCGGAAACAATCAGCGGGAGAGACAAGACACGCGCTGCCCCCTCCCCCTCCCTCCCCCCCAACTCCATCCTCGCAATCCTCCCAAACAAGTATCGAGAGCCTCGGATTATCCTCCCACGCGTGCCAGTTAAAGAGGCGCAGAGAAAAAGGAGCCGAGTGAATGGAGTGGGCGCGCGAAAAAACTACCGCGGCGAAGAAGTTGGCGTCGATGGGGAGGAGGAAGGGGGAAGGGGGAAGGGAGGAGGATAACAAGAGGATATGCAAGAGTAAAGGGAGGGAAAGCCGAGTTGTGCGAATGCAGGTAAGTGGGTGTCGATGGGCTACGAGTCCCAACGACAGCAAAGCGAATGGCGATCGGTCCGCGGCGAGGCTGGAGGTTGGGGAGGGGGGGCGAGCGACCACTTGCCACCTTTATCGCGGAGTAGATAGTAGATGGACGTTGACATGGGCGCAGGTTGGGAGAAGGTGGTGGAGAAACATGTGGGGCAAGAGCGTGGAGTCGCGTGTCGCCAATTTATCGATCCTCGAGAGCTGTCGAATGCCCTCTTAATCCACGCCAATAAACGCTTCTCGATGTCACTGGCTCCATCGCGTCCTTCCTCGGCTACGTCGCCCCCTCTACGTCGCCGCTCCAAACATTTCTATTTCAGATTCGCAGCTATTATCGCTTTTTTATTTGCGCAGCGCATAATGTAAAGCTTGGCTAGTAGTGCCAGCACTTTACATCGAGCGCGCGATATCGAATCGCGAGCGATGATTCTATTTGCGATTCTACGAGGGATCTTTGGTGCTTTGGCTAAAAGTGTCGAGGCTCCCGAGCACTGGCCACACAACCCAATCCAGTGGAATAAAGTGCCGGGGCGCACCATCTCGACCGATCCTTGCCTCATAATCTCGCATAATTAACACTCGACATTGTTGAAAATCGATTATAATTATATGCGAGCACGGGCTTAAGCTACGTTGTTGTGAGGCCTCGCCTTAATCATACTGCCGAGCGCGATGTAATAAATTGAGTGAACGAAGAAGGGCCATTCGGTGCTACGGTTTGCCGATTTCCAACAAATCACGCATATAAATAGCCCCGCAGCTCTAAGCGAAGCTCTCGAAATCGAGAAAATTGTCCATTTGCATATTCAACTAGCCCCGGCTGTAATTCCAGCGAGTTCTATTTATACGTGTGTTTGGGAAAGGGAAATAGAGACACGTATGGCTTAGGTCGCTGGCCAAACAAAAAGCGAGAAAGCAAGAAAGCAAGAGAGCAAGGGAGCAAGAAAGAGAATCGAACTGAAACACGCACTTGTGCGTGTTTACACGGGCGAGAAATTTGTAGGTTAGGTTGGCGCTGGGGTCAAGTCGTCCGGCGCGTTTGAAGTGGCAAGCCGGAGGAGTGCGCCGGGGAGCGGCAATAGTTCCGGTCACAGATAAGCCCACGGGCCGAGGATCCGCAACGAGCGCCAGGACAAAGCCTGTACACGCCGAGGAGATGACTCCCAAGTAGATCTCGCGATAGGATAAGCGCGGCCCCGTCTCGTGGGCGAAGGGAGAGCGAGTCGGTGAGTCATCCTTTGGGGGCGAGGGTAGACGACGGGAATTCCGCGAGTCGAGGAGGAGGAGGAAGAAAGGGCCGGGATAGAGACGCGTCTCTCCTCTTCTCTACATGGAAGCGTCGCTGTCGGTGGCACCCTCCGGCGCCTTTTGCCTTACCACTTGCGCGCCCAAAGGTACACACACTCGCCGCCTCCTTCGCAGACATTTTTTTTTTGCCCATCCTAGCCTCTCCTCCACTTCTCCTTACTTCTCCGCTGCTGCTCTCCTTTTCCTCTCCTTTTTGCCAGTTTCTAATTGGCCGGGACGGTATTTCTAATGCTCTGTTTTTTCGTTGCGATAAACGGACGTCGTTTTTAATGGTTTGCGCCGCTTCGGCTAGCGGTGCTCGAGAGTCGACGTACCCTCGGCTTAGCCGTACATTGTTAATTACGCTATGTCTATCTCCCTCGCCTGTCACGTGCATCGCTCTATCGATCAATTCAAATATAAAGCACTCGCGAAATATCCGGGGATAATTGAAAATAAGGGCGATTCGATTGACGAGACATGCAACGCGTAATGCAGTTCTCAACGGCTGATTATTCGTTGGTCTCCTCGAAGCCAAAGAAATTCTCTGCGCAGTTAAGGAGGGGATCTATCGACGAGTTTGCATAGATGCGTTTGACAGCGGTGTGGTTGTGCGTAAGGGAGGATGTTAAAACTCTATTTAATAGACAATAATGATTTATCGGTGGGCGTGGAAGAAGCCATACCAAGTTCATCATCGATCATGTTTTGGTAATCATGTTTCTTCGAGAAATTGCATCCGGAAGACGATTGTTCGTCCGCTGTTTGGTAACACAGAAATATAATGCAAAAGTTCGACAACTTGAAAAAGTTGTGGCTATTCGGTTAGTAGATCCAGTGAGCTCCCTCGGCGAACGAAAAACTATTTGCAGCGTTCCCTTTCATTAGCGCGTTCCAATTCAACTCCATTCGATTCCAATTAATTGAAAAGTTTGCCGAGACACGAGACGCGAGGGACAAATGCTGGAAAACGCGCGTAATTAAATATCGAATAAAATACGTTGTAGTTGAGAATGTAGCGGGGCGGCAGCCAGCCCCGGGGCGAGGGGAGGTGGGGGGGGGTGGATAGAAGGGAGCGAATAGTGGCCGATCGATCGCCCGAATCACACGCGGCCGATTCCTTGGCCAGCGCGGCCCCCACGTGTGCGCATGTCCAAGCGAATTCCAGGAAAATGCCCCGGATGCGGTGCAAGCGCGGCTCTGCGCATTAACTGCAATTAGACCGTCGGGATGACTAACGCGCCAGGGGGTCAAGGGAGGTGCGCGGCCCTCGCACTTGGAAACGAGTGCACCCGCGGCTTATTAAATGCGTAGAGACGAGGCGCTGCGGGTTCAAGCGCCTTTGGTGGATGCTGCAACCGGCACTTTTCACGGTTAGAGCGCATGTGCACTCGACCCGATGACTGCAGGCCTACGTGGGATTTCACTCGGGTGACCCGAGCACTTTTACGTTCTGGTGCGGAAACGCTGGCCTCCTCGGGGGGATCGAGGGGGGGAGGCGGGGAGCAACGAATGCTCTGCACTACGTACGCGAGCATCTGAATCGCGCGAATTGTTGTTCGTGCCGATCTTTGTGGCACTGAGTTGCCAACTGATTTTCAACAGACATTATTGTCAAGGTCTCTGTATTTACACTGTGTTGTCGCGCTCCTCCGAGTCGGATAATTATGAGTGTTGGTACTCGGCGAGGAGAATTGGCTAGAATGCTTAGAATTCAACTGGCTGAGAATTATGGATTGGGAGGCAAATTTGTAATAGCATTCGATATTCCGTAATGGAATTTCGCTCTCGTTGCTCGTGGCACTTTGGTAGCTCGAGTAAAGCGAGTAAGTGGAAACGCCGACGAAAGAGTTCGCAAAGCACTTTGGCAGTCGCCATTAAACCTCATTTTCGAGATTAGCTTTTTCTCAGAAAAGCTTATATTTTTACGCCCGTGCGGTGGCGTCAGTGGAACAAAAGGGACGAGACGAGAGCGAGGGAGAGAGAGCGAGGGAGACTAGAAAGAGGAACGGAAGTGGGGGGTAGGAGGGGAGGGGGGAAAGAAAAAGCGCGCAACAAAATGCCAGCGCTAGGCGAGATGTAAATGAGTGGAGCCGAGTGTAATTGCGGCGTAGGGCTACGTAGGGCACATCACCCGAGGGAAACCCCTTGGTGCGTCATCGGGTGGGGGGGGGGCACTCGGGTAGGCCCGCAATGAACGGATGGAAGAAACCTCGTAAGGGACGGCCTCCTCTCTCCTTGCCAATGTCCGTGGATGGATGCAGCCCCGAATGGTATCAGGTAGAAGACGAGGGTGAAACGATTATCGCGTGAGTCATCCTCGGACTATGTGTGCTCGACACGATGAGACGGTGGTGGCCAAGTTTGTTTTTGCCGTTGGATTTTGTGGTGCGAAAGAAGGGCGCGGTAGCTTTCCTCGTGGAGCAAAGAGATTCTTCTGGCTCGACGGGACATTGGCGGCTTGGTAGATGTAGCGAGCGAGCGTGGAGGAAGTGAGTTTTGTTTGCTGCGCAGGCCTGCTCTCGCGAGTCTCCCTCGATTCTCGTATTTTTAGAAAATAAATGCGAATTAATCGGCACGCGGGACGCTCGGGATGAATTAGAAACCAGTAGTCGATGAGAAGAAGAGGCCCGACTGCTTTGAAGTCTTGAATTATCATATTTAGTTTTCAGCCACTAACCATAACATAACGACATACCCATTTATTATATGGCGATAGGCAAGTGGGAAGATAAACGCGAGGCCTCGTCAAATTACAGCGAGTCGCTTTGAAGTTGGGAAGGAAAATAAATATCGAGTGAAAAATGATTAAGCTGCGGGTAATTTTTAAAAGAAAAGTGGAATAAGAGCGGCCGAGGCAATTAAGTCTTTAAATGGTTTTTGCCATTTAGCACACTCCTATACCTCGCAGTACATTCGGAGCTAAAAATTTTTCATTTGGAGTCGGTGTTATTGCGCAGGGCAGAGTGGTTGGCGGGAGCGGCGGCAGCGGATCGCTCGTGAAAACTTTCGTCGGGCATTAAGTTATTGCATCGAAGAAAAAACCATCGAGTACGTGTAGCGTGTAATTATAATAGTGGAGAGCTGGCGTAGAGCGAAGAAACGCGAGCGGAATCGAGTTGAGCAGCTCGTAAAAGAAATTGCAAAGGAAATCAGTTCATTGGAACGGCATCCGAAACAGTTGAATGGCAAACACGGCTTTCCCTACTTATCACCCGAGTTATTAGCTCCAGAATAACTCCAATTCCCCAACAGTCCATCGTGACAGCTGATCCATCGTGAGCCAATAATACTGAAAAAGTTAAAATTATTGGCAACCATTGGGCCACGCAGACGGATCCGCGCTTCATTGTCTTGTTTGCCTAAACTCTGCATTGGTAGACCACAAGTCTGCATTGAAAAGCGACTTGGCATAATCCACGTGACGAGCGAACAAAGACGCGCGACCCGGCGAGGGATGCCGAGAGACAGAGAGAGAGAGAGAGAGGGAGATAAACAAGATAACAAGTACGCTCAATGATGGAGGACGTGAACTTTTCATTGAAACTCGAAGGCGTCCGTATCGTATTGCCGCTGTCCATCAACGCGGAGCGTCAAGCTCAAGCTCGCTACGTGAAAAAGCTGCATCTATTATCGAGTGGTGGTGGCTTGTTAAGCGTCACTTGAAGCGCGCTTAAGTTTTAATTAAGAAACTGATCGAGCCCGTTCCAGCGGCGTCATCGGCACTCGCCCATCAAAGGAAGCTTCGCCGGGTTGGCGGCGCCGGCCGGCTTACGTCACCTGCACTCCATTGCGCAATCCATTGAGACGGACGAGGCCCGCTTCCTCCTCTGCATCCCCAACAATCTCGGGACGAGATAGCCGAGGGAGCGAGTCGGTGGAAAAGCCGCGCCTCCTCGTCGCGCGCGTGCAGCCCACCCACGCACGCGGCACCAAAGGATTGGCTGCGCTGCCCGAAGAAACGCGTCCCTCTTGGCTTTGCCGGGAATTAAAACGCCAGAGGGGCTTATAAATAGACGACCCTTTATTTGGGCGAGTGGATGCTGCTCGCGTGGCTGGTCGGGCGGATCGGTGGTGCCGCGGCTATTTCGGCGGTGCTCTTTGTTAGTGTTTGGCCTGGTGTTTGGGGGAGCAAGTGACTGGATGTGGGTGGATGGACATTGTATTGGCCGCGGGCTCGAGTGATTTTTCAGCCTCGGCGCGATCTCCCGGAGGTTTGGAGGTTTTTTAGGGGGAGGGGGAGGGGGGCTGGAGGAGGAGCTTTTTCCGTTGGTGTGCCAAGTCGCGAATCTTGGGAAAATTATTTCTCCTCGCCGAGATCTACTTTCTTTTATCGCCCAAGGAGTCCTTAAGCAATTGCCCACGGCCATAAGTGCATGCAATACTTTGCATTCGGATGGGCCATAAATCTCATATGAATAATTGCCCCCGAGTGTCTTTAAGACGCTGTTTACGAGCTTGGAATTTTGTCGGTCCAAGTACACTTTAATTCCCCGGGGGGAATCTGCGCGCCGAGTGGCAACGAAATTATTCGAAAGGCACGCGTGATAAATCTCTCGAAGAAAGATAAAGGACGGGAAACAAATGGCAAAACAAAGCGCTACGAAATGGAAAAAGAATGGAGGGAAAAGCGTGGGTACGGCGGCTCGTAAGCCGACCTCGAGACGATTTCCCGAGCTCGGCACACGTGTGCGATGCCGAAGAAGCGAGAAGCCATCGATTACACTTTAAAAGTGCCTCCAATAACCCAAGCCCGACTACTCTCGCATTCGCCATCCTACTCGACCGCCAAACGGCAGAATCGCCGACCTCGACAGCAGACTCTCCCTACGCACGCGGCCAACCTCCTCCTCCTCGAGCTATCGCGACCATCTCTCCTCGCTCGGTCGCACTGGCGTCGCGACGCCCGCATTAATAATACACGGGGAGTCGTTACGCTTTCTTTACGCCCTACTCGGCCATCTATTAACCCTGGAGGTATAAGGGCCGCGGCTTATACAGCGTCGCGACGCTGCTCCTCTTCCGCTTCCGGAGGCCACACTGACCCTCCACCCTCGGCTCCCGTATTACTCCCAACTCGAGGTTGATACTACTCCTTATAGGGGATTATTATTAGCGGGTATTAATTAATGGCTGGGGTCTCGCAAAAGTGGCTCGAGCCTGGATTAAGCAATTAAAGCTCTTAAGTGCAAATGATTTTGAAATGGAACATGCGCGTTCCGAATGAGTTGTGTATACTCACAGCATACGTGAGCGGAATGACATTTGAATGGTGCGGTGCACTCACCTGAAACAAAAGAAGGAAACACACATTTAGCTTAGAAATTTAATTGGACTTTTAACATTTGCTAATACCGGTGGAATGCATTATTATTATACGGCCAATGTCAAGGCTTTGCCGACTATGCGCGCTTATGTGTGCGTTGCTGCGGGGGCTCGAGGCTCGCTTCTTTCGTATGTGTGCGATCGCCGATGTCGCTAGTGCGTCCAATGAAAATACCGGCGCTCTCGATTAACCTTACGAATCTATTTAATAATCGGACGAGGATTTTAAATGCATTGGGGGCTTGATTTAAGAATATAACGACAGGTTGGAAAGGTTATCAAGAGTTTGTGGGGAAGGTCGCGGCGAACTAGGCAAACTAGTGCTTTCAACTAGGCAAATGAAATATAATGGCGAGCCGATACTTGAAGCTTAAGAAACTTAATAAATTACCAACGCCCTGGCTCAAAACTATGACCCATTTAACAGTTCGTATCTTAGATTAATGAATAACTGCTTACGCGAACGCATTAAAAGGCAAAGGACAATCAAGTTGAAAAAAAAAACAATGCACAGACAGACGATCAAGGCATTTTGCGTACGAAAATACAAGGAAAGAAATTTGTTTTTTTTTTTTGCTATAAATATTACCAAGCTCTCTTTAATCTATATAGTCAATGTCTTTTATAGCAGTTCACCAATGAAAATTTGCATGATTCCGAACAAGCCTTCTATATTAGAAGTACACGTGTACAGTGAGCTTAAGCGCTTGTATCAAGGAACATTGACAATAGTATCAGTTTATAGGACGCCATGATTAGATTAACGCACAGAGCTGAACTCGTTTAATAAATTGCGCTCCCTCGCTCAATGTCTCTCTCTCTCTCGCGAGCAAACTATGCGCGCACCCCAGAGCGTAGGAGCATTTTCCGAGGTAAGCTAAAACAATTGTCTCAGCGCTCGCTCGCATTAACAATCGGACTAAGCGCATAATATGCGCATTCGAGCGCGCGTACTTGGCAGGGTTCAATTTCACCCTCGGAGAGTCTCGGTTAAAGCGATGCGGGTTTGTTCTCCATTAGCGTCGAGCGTCTCGGCTCGAGCTCGAATAATTCCCGCGCGACGCCTTTAATCACTCAACCAAAATTAATATTTCAAGCCGACCGAGGGGCTTACACCCTCTTCCCCGCCAAGGTGAAAAAACCATTACGCACTTTTCCACAATCAGACGTATATTACATAAGCACTCTTCTCTCTCTCGGCTTCCCCCCAAAGCCACACGACGCACCCCAGCCTCCCTCCACTCCTCCGTCTTTAAAATTTGTTAGTTCCATCGCTCACTCTGCCTCGAAAGCTCCCTGCGCCCCAAGACTCGGCAATTAGCTGTGCAGCCGCTTATTACCGCTTATTACAGCAAGACGTTGTTGCTCGAGACGAGGCTCCTCCTTTCGCTTCAGTTTTTCGTCTTCATTCGCCGCGACACGGACTTTAATGAGCGCCAAAGTCCGCGCACTCCACTTCTTTACCTCGCGGTCGCGAGGTTCCCTCGGATATTAGTTTGGCGCTTGAGGGGGCAAGTCGCGCGGGTGGAATGTAATTGGGAAATAATTAAGTACTCGAGCGTGCATCGAAGCTGTGTGCCGTGTCACTTTGGCAAGGCGTGCCTCGTACGAGCAGATTATCAATTATGAATAAGTTAATGTAGGGAAGAATAATTGGCCGATCCAGTGCCGTGTCATTTACGAAAACCCAACGACTAAATGGCCTATACACGAACGAGAACCATAGCGATGGGATTCTCGGTAGAGAGAGAGAGAGAGAGAGAGAGAGAGAGAGGACACTCTGATTATATAATACGATAGCTTCAATACAATATCGTTCTCATCATTTTGTCGTAATGCTTGACAGTTTGCCTCGTGTTGTGCCACTGTCATCCACGCTACAGTGGCATTGAACGAAGAGACTTGAATATAATTGCACCCTTCTTCCGATTATCGGAGCACTCGACAATGTACATCGAGACTTGTTGCTGGACGCTTATGCTCTTCGCAATCGCAAGTTTACAAGCATACAACACCTCGTTAAAAAACCAGCGCTTGATTATTGAAAAATATTGTAATTTAGATGCCGACTCTCAAGCAGATTATCCACCGAGTAATCTCCAAGGGACGAGGAAACAGAGAATTCGCCAGCTACGAAAAAAAGTGGCCCAACAACTAATTATACAGCGAGATACGAAGAACCCTAAGATGCGAAGATGAAAAGATGCCAATTCAGTGAACCTTAAAGCATTTGCGAGGGGAAGGAGGCAACCTTACGCTCATATCCGTAGCACAAAGCCAAGGAAAAATGCAAAAAACGAGAATCCTCTCGGTTGCGTGTCATACAAAGGAGCTATAAAAGGAGCGCAAGTGTAAAGGAAAAAATTCTTGGCTCATTCCCGCGACTCTCGAGACTCACCCCGCCCCGCTCCTCCTCCTCCCGCCCCACCCACCCGCATCAATCCGCAACCAGACATGCGTGCGCACGCGTGCAGCCTTGCTTAAGCGAGACTCGCGAATATGGCCGCAGCACATATACAGTTATATTCGCGGGAGTATGAAAAGTGCGGCGGCCCAGTCCAGGAATGAGTGCGCGCGTTCTTCCCATTGGAATGGGACTGGAAAAGTACGACTGGAACGCGGAAAAAGGCTATTGTGCTAGCGGTTCGCGTAAGCTCGTAAGCGCACGATATGTTTTTCTTGCTTTGGCCTGCCTTTTTCTCTTCTTTTTCTTCTTCTTAACAATGCTTTTATTTCCATCAAAAGTCGGCCTTATATTCGCATTATGCACACGAGCGGCCGCACACGCGCACACGTACACGCACAGAGAGCTTTTGAGAAAAGTTTGTAGTGTGGCTTTCTGAGCAATTAAACTTACATATTCTGCAGCGAACAAATGGATAATATATTTGTGATTGTTGGCTGGGATTCGAGTGAGCAGCTACTGTAAATTGTCGAGGTGTAAATGTTCTTTATTAAAAGTACATCACTTTATACAATTGATATTATTTTAAATTCAAAGAGGCTTTTTATGGGTTTAGTTACGATATTAAATTACGTCTGGTCTAGAGATACTTGGGCGGAACAAAAATATTCATGGAATATTCGCAGGAATATTGAAAATAAAGAAGGTTGTAAGAAAATGATGAAGCACTTCTTATTGGAAAACTACGATGAAATATCTATTTTTCAATTATGTTGCTAAATTAGATAGTATGCGTGAGGTTAAAAGCGCGCCACTGCGTGTCTGTGTGTGTACGCGAAATATCTAATATCATTTCGTAAATATATATTTATTTACGAGAAATGGGAAAACAAAACACGAGGAAATTGTGACCTTGCCATGTAACGTGCCAGTAAAAATTACTTACAAACAATGTATACAGTGATACCGATGTATCCATTGTAATTTCTAAGCTTTTAGTTCTTTAACCAATTGACTGTATAATCTTTCTTTAGCTAATGTCTCGTACTATCCGCTTTAGAAAAATCTTAGTATATCCGAGAGAGCAATTAAACTACGGCAGTCTCATTTCAATTTGTCAATAATCTAATTTATTGATAAATATAAATGTATTTTCGAGAGCGAAAAGTTCTCACGTGTATAGCGTGAGGAAATATTTACTTGGCGCTATCGTGATCATTAAATTATGCTCAATTGCAATTATGCTTATAAGTCGTGAAAAATGTGAATTAGAAGGGAATGAATATTAAAGGAGAATAAAATTCTTATCGTTTTATGATGCATCTTAAATGATAAATAAATTTCCATGTAAAATGTTATTTCGCGCAGTACATAATGCAAAATTTAATCTGAAAATCGATAAATGCTTGGCAAATATTACATTACAGTATCCATTGCAATTTATTCAAATAACCCAATAAAGCCTTCTATTATAATTTCATTTCAAATAAAGTGAGTTTCAACGCACACGCACGAAAATTTATCAATTACAAGTAAGTAAAGTCAAACTGTATTGTTTCTAAAAAATTCTTCTAACGGCAATTCGAGTAACAGTACGAATTTTTTTTTTATTTTGTTATCTGTTTTTCATTTGAGTTTAACGAGTCCTGAATATACATTTTCCAAGAAATAAGCTTGTAAATTCGATTAAAATAATTAGCTTTAATGGGTCACTTACGAAGGCATTTTTCACGATATAACGAATAAAGTCAAATGAGCAGATATTTTTTAATGCATCGGCCAATAAATAATTGCCGTGCCACCACTATAAACGCAATAATTACCAGTGAATTAGTGATATTCCCTATTAATAGAATCTCATAGATCTTTTATGATTTGAAAATGTATAAAAATTACTCGGCAATTACAGTTACAAGGATATGTTTATTTTAATCGAACAAAACAGTCTACAAGGTCGCGCACCAAGTAGGATGACATAAGTTTACATGCCGCTGCTGCTCTTACTTAAGAGTAAAGAAGTACATAAGTACGGAATTGCAATATTCCGTGTATGAGAATTAAAAAGAGCTTTCGTAATGCATTATTTAAGCGGTACAAAAAGAATAAGGGGGAGAGAGAGAGAGAGAGAGAGAGAGAAAGAAGAAGAAACGAGATTAACATTTTTACGTTACAATTCCAACATTACCATAACGATTATCCGACTATAGCCAATTATTTGTATTAACAAAGATTTGCATTTTTACACTGTGGGAAGCAATTTATTAATCACTATATAATACAAATGTGATTTATCATTTGGCAATTGTTTTGGGATCCTGACTCTCATTCAGACAGAAATATGTACGAGTACGATCGTATACAGAACTCTGAATTTCCATTCTGAATCAAAGAAATCCAATCCCCGTCAGTTTCTTACGGAAGTATATTTTATTTGCATGTCATCAATATCCTGATGTCACTATTCAGCATAATTCGAATCCCCCGTGAAAAGAAAAAGAAAAAATAAACAGAAAAAAGGAATTTTTCCGGTTCCACTAGAGATATAGATTTCAATGGAAAGTTTTTTTTTTTTTTTTTTTTTTTTCAAGTTAAAGTTTACATAATAATAACTAACGCTTAAATAAAGTTGTATAAAGCTAAAAGCAAAAACATGTTCCGTTTTTTGCGAAAAGAACGCGTTAAATGATATAAGTGAGCAGTAGATTTGACAGACTCCAAACATAATATGAGCAACTGCGTGTAAAATTAATTGAGCGACAAATTTTGTATTAAGTAAGTTTGTTTCAATTCCTCTCGACGTCGTTTTTTGGTGAAAGAAAAGTTCGTCATGGTAAAGATGAAAATGTATTGACTTGTGTAGACTCGTACAACGTTCCTGATTATACTCACCAGCTCATAATTCCCATCCCAGAGAATAAACAATTTTTAAGTCACGAAGACTTTAAAGTTTCCTTTTGAAAAGTCTTTTGGCCAAGTTCTATCTATAAAAGTACCAAGGCATGAAGAAGCAAAGCTATTGACGGTAATTAATTTGGTTGAATATATTTGAAACTCCAAGACGTAATCTCTGCGCCTCTAATGCCACATGATTTATAATCGTTATGTTTCATCATTTATGTTTATATTTTCATAATCTATATCGATTTGGTATACACAGCTTTTTAAAGGAATTAATACTACATTTTCGGAACTGTCCAAGGTCTCTCATCGTAAGGAAATAACAAAAGAATTAATAATTCTTTTATCTATTGGCATTTTTTGTAATGATGCTACGCTTAAAGATATTTTTAACTCCAACGGACTTAAAGACTTCGATACTTTAAGAAATATGACACTCAAATGTAAACCTGAAATATCCACGCGAAATGTTCAATAATTTTAGAACTCGTGTTCAAAAATATAGGGAGAATTTTTAATTTAGCCAAGTATGCGAAATTACTAAACGTAGCCAACAACTTTGTCAACAATTACTCGCAAACCCACCAAGCAAGAATGCCAATGGCCACTCACTTACGACACTTGGGCTCGAATAGTTGGGATTTCAATTGTAGCCGGAGTAATTAGCCAGAGTTGTTGCTTGTTGCTGCCTGATGTTTTCCATTTCGTGAATTGTCAAACACCGTAAGAAAAAGAGCGAATAAAGCTTGGATAACTCTGGATTCCTCCAACGTGTGTCCTTATAATATCGTGTGCCTCTTGGGTACTGCGCCCCCCCATTAACAATATCGGCATGAAGCGAGGCATTGCCGGGCCGTCCCGAGTCGAGAAATAAATCACAGCCACGACAAAGCACACTGATTTCTCAGGAAAAAGAGCCTCCTCGACTTGGGTATTCCGAGAGAATCCAGGACGCACGCGAGCCAGCGATCATCTAAACGCTCGCTCGTTCGGCCATTAAATTCAAGTTTGACGTTAAAGTTTCACTCCAACGGAGCAGACACACAAGCTACGATCGTAAAACCGACGCCTTGGCACACGTAAAACAAGCAGAGACGCGTCTCCCGAGCCGACAGCCTGCTAAACGTCCACTAACAGCGCATATTCAACTTGCATCCACACACACACACACACACACGAATGCTCACTTCACGGACATGTACGTATCGGCAATCAAGTTATGCAAATGAGGTGGCGTAGGCTAGGCGCGATTATTTAATCTGGCGACGATCGCATTCGCTCGATAATACGCTTACCAAATAGTCCGGGAACTGTTGGCGATAATGCAGTCCAGTCTGGTCTTATAATTTCGGGAGGATAATTATGCGGCTGTTTGGTGGCTCGAGGCCGATGTCTTTGGAATATTGATGCCGCGGCGGCACGTCCCGGCCCTCTTACCTAACGCCACTTATTTTTACTTTTCACGAGAATTATGCCCGAGAGAGAGAGAGAGTAGCTGCCACTAGCTTGTACACAACGTTGTAACGACAGGGCCAACAACGAGCAACGAGCAACGAGCAACGAGCAACATAATAATAATGACTCTTTAATGGTCTAACTATCGATTTATATACAATCGAAGGTATGATGATTAATTAGGTCGCTAGGTAGTTATTGGGAATGATGTGTTGCCTAGCGATCGATGACTTTTCAATGATATTGTTTTTTATAAGAAAAATCAAATGAATTAGGATCCCAGGGAGTATGTTCGCTAGGAGGACAATGAGGAAGCGATATTTTTATTAGTCGGCAAACTATTAATAAGTTGATTGTTTGGGAATATGTCGGGAGGGTATATCGACAGGAGGGTATAACGGCAACAAAATCATTAACGAGGCCGACTATTATTCACTCGCTTAATGCAATTGAATTGGTTGCAGGTATGGCGAAATGAAATCTAGCACGACTATAAGAAGGCAGCTGGTGACCACCGGGGAATTATCAAGGATTGTCAAAGGTTGCCTCGATATTGCGATAATTTGCATTACAAGCATCAACAAGTTTGCGAATCGGTCGTATGACTTGAGCGGTGGAATTGGCGAATATGCTCCAACAAAATGGTGTAGCCCTTTGTAAGTGTCGAGAGGAGAGAATCGTCACTTTTGACGATTAAATCCTTAAAGGCTTTTCTCACGGCAACTGGCATCATACTATCTTTAGACAATTAAAGTCGACAAGCCATTAATCTTAATGCTCAACAACGTCGCGTATTTCATTTCTCCTCCTCGCTCATAGGGTGAGGTTAATCCAAAAATACCAAGATTATCTTGTATCTCTTCGCTCTACTACATCTTGCTCTCTTAAATCCATTTAAAATTCTTTTATATATATATATATATATATATATATATATATATATATATATGTGTGTGTGTGTGTGTGTGTATGGAAATAAAGAAGACGAGCGAGTCTATCGCACTTTTTTTCTCTCTATTGGTTCCCCAAGAGACTTTACACCTTAGCTTTCACAGCTTATAAATTAATAGAATTCCTTGACCATGTGATCGGCTAAACGTACTAATTACTATGAATGTGTTAATTTCTAATAAACTTATAAACACGAGCGCTAAACAGAATGTGACGTTCAACCGAGATTTTGCCTCCGATTCGACGTTCAATCGACCAAGTAAATACCCTTTCAAATATTATATTACCCTCTGCCTTATATTTAACACTATATCTATATATCTATATCTATATATATATATCTATATATATATCTAAACGTATATTAATATTGCTAATGAGACACATATACTTACAGCGTACGCAAGCGGAATGACATTTGAATCGTGTGTTCTCACCTGAAAGAAAAATGAAGAAAAAAAGCATTACGTATGCGTCAAGAAATAAGGACATGGAATAAATAACTGTTTTATTTAATAGGGATATTTATGCATTGCCAGATGGCCACATTAAATTGAACGACAACCGAACAATGTTGTACGTGCGCGTGTGTGTGCGCGCGCACACTCGCAAGCGCCCGAAGCATAGTATAAAGGTAAATCCTTATATTGGCGGATTAATTAGAATGTGCAGCAACGGGGCGCGAAAAAATTCATAGTATAGTAAGACGCTGCTTGAAGTAATTGAAAGGCAAATTTATACATTGAGCTAGTTGACGGCCATTAGGATATTTGAGCTTCCACTTTTTATCGGCTCGCCAACAGATAATAAGCGCAACTACCGCGCGATTAGTACCGTACACCTCACGCACACACACACGCCAACACAATGCCAGCTTTACATCATCAGCGCTCGACTTACTTTTTAAAAGCCCGCTCGCGTCAACGAGGCTCCAACAACGATCTAACAAACGCTCGCCAGCCCCCCCCCCCCCGGGGCATTCCACGAGTCGCAGATTGGATAAGAGGGCCGCGGTCGGCGTGGCCTCGCGCCCTCGGCGAGCAAGAGCGCAGCCGAGACGAAATAATCCCGAGTCATCGTCGGCCCGGGCCGGATGAATAATTCAAGGCGCAGAGCCGCGGACGCGCCCATGTACAAAGAGCGCAGGACGCTCGCTCCGGTCCGTATTCGTCGTCGTTCAAGAAGGTGCGCCACCGCGGCCCCACCGCCCTCCCCTCTTTTCTCCTCCCTTTGTTCGGCGACACGAGGCTGACGTCAGCCGGCGACCAGGAATTTCGCCGGCTTATCGCACCTCGGCGAGCGCGCGAGATGCGCGCCCGGGGAGCGCCGATCGACGATATTTCCTCTTCGGCCCTTCCTCCTCGACGTCCACGAAGTGAGGCCGGCAGCCCGGGCTTTTATTGCTCCCTTCGGCCGCCCCGTCCAATTAGGCGAGACGTCCTCGAGGTCGCTTCACGTGACTCGTTCTTCACGTGACCCCGGGACTCGTTCGCATCGCTGTCGTCGGGGAGCGCGTGGCCGAGAGCCTCTTGGCGAGCGACCTGGTGGCAGCGATCGAGTGCGCTCGCGCAGCTGATAATTGAGAGACGCTGCCGCGGCTGACTAGCGTGGGAATTCCGGCCCCGAGCGCTTGCCACTCCCGATAAGCGCAGGCCGCCTCGAAGTAAAAGCCTTCCCTTCGTGGATTAGAGAGGACGTTTGGAGATGGACGCGAGTACATCAGCGGCGCGCGATAACGGAATAATTAGAGAAACGTCGAGGCGATGAAAAGCCTCTTCCTCCTAAAGTCCCCGGGGCGAGTATCAATGATAAGTGGGAGGAGTGGAGGAGGAGGAGGAGGGCGTACGACGACGGCGTACGAGTGAAAAAAGCCGCTGATAAAGCCGGGGCGAGGGGACTCGGCGTCGGCTTCGG
The DNA here is from genome assembly GCA_030522565.1 of Ceratosolen corneri. Classification (NCBI taxonomy): domain Eukaryota; kingdom Metazoa; phylum Arthropoda; class Insecta; order Hymenoptera; family Agaonidae; genus Ceratosolen; species Ceratosolen corneri. The sequence continues at coordinate 10,270 of JAPYYT010000077.1, read as the reverse complement.
AGTTATTACTATATATACCGGCCTGGGGGGGGAGGGGGGATAGGCATCAATCCAGTGAAAAAATAATCTAATTGAAGATTCAGGCGCCAAAGTATGAAAGCCGCCGAGGCCGAGGGAGCCGCGGCATCATGTACGGGGGCGACTCGGAGCGGCAGCCTATCGCTCTTCTTGTCTCAAATTGAAAATGCGAATGATATTGATGGGGGGGGGGGGGGCCGGGGGCTTGTCCTCGTTAATAATTGAATGGGATATTGGTCGAGTGTTTTTGAGGTTGGGATAATGGTGGGTGGTCGATGAGGTTTGGCAATGTGACTGGGCAATCGTGGATTGTGCGAGATGTCGATTTGCACTTGCGTTTAATGACGAATTCTGGAAAATTAAGGCCTGGAGGATTTTCAATCGTTGTTGGTATGTCCTCGGTAGGGAGGCTGCGAGTCGCGAATTTGATACGTTTAGGTGGCGAGCCGAGAGAGACAGATGCTTGGATGTTGATTGCAGGCAATGAGATTACGAGCGACTTATTATTAATATCAGTTACAATAATTTGGCGTAATGGCAGTTCCGGATAAAACTAAGCTTTTTGGCGCCTTTAAATATATGCAGAAGTTAATTATTATTGGGGTGAATTACTAAAAATGAACGGGTGTGTTTTTTTTTTTTTTTGTAGAATCTATTACAAACTCAGCAGCTTTCTGCCTTTTTGGAAATTTCACGAGAATTGAAAATCTTAAATTTGTATGCTCGCGTAATGTAAGCGAATGTAATTTGTAATTCGTAAACGTAGATTCAATAATAAACGTATTATTAGTATGTCATGAGAAACGGTTAACCGCAGTTAAATTAATACTTGTGCTATTGGACGTAAAAAAGTCGATGAGAGATAGAATATTAAACCAGTTTTTTTTTTAAGTGATTATTTTGCAATTATGCGCACGGCCTGCGTACAAATGTATGTACACATTCGGCATTGGTACACTAATTTATAGATGTAATGGATAAGGAATCAGGGGTATAATATAGAGATGCAGTTGATCATCCTTGGCACTCTAATCGTATGTAATGTACTCGTAAGCACCTAATATGATACCTAAGTAAGTTGATCGGAATTGAAAAATTGCATAATTGTCTAGGGTACGTGGTTTTGACGGCTCGTAAGTTTAATTAATCATTTTGCGGAATATCTGCGGATGCATTAATTCCACGATTGTTGGAGGTTCGTGGCGCTCATTCGACTACTATTTCGCGCATTTCACTCGGTGGCAATTGCAATTTGGCAATTGTCATTTACTAGGCAGAGCAACAGATCTTGGACTTCATTATATAAAGCCTTTAAAAGTGCTTGTGAAATTTAAATCAGTTTTTCACGGAGCTAGTAATCTCTTTTTGCGCCCGAGCCGTAATAAATTCGTTTGCCTGCGACACAATTTTCCATCGTAGCGGTCGCAATGAATATAGCAAATTATTTTCTTCCAACAGTCGATTACCGCTCCCCCCTCCTCCTCCCCGCTGCTCGGGCCCGCCCCACCACTCGCGCCTTTGCATGTGTGCAAGACACGAAACGGAGAGTTTTTACGAGTTATTACTCCGGTGCTCTATAGTGCTGGCACTCTCTCTCTGTGTGCGCGTGTGTGCGTGTGGCAGCCGACGTCGTCGAAGCCGACAGTGCTCGAGCGGAAAAAGCTAGGGACAATTGCGAGCACCGCGAGCGGATTCGAATTTCTCGCGTGGATAAAAACGCGCGCGCGCGCGCGCCTCCCGTCGCTCCTGACATATTTATCGCCGGCAATCCCGCGCACCGCAAACACAATGTTGCGGCTGATTTTCGCGGAGCTGCGAGATTATCCGCGGCTCGCTGCCGCCTTTCGACACGACTGCCCGACGACAGCCTATAATAATTCTTAAAATATCGCGTGGGCCGCTCAAACGACTTGCATCGAAGTGCATTTTCGTTTGTTTCCGCAGATTCGAGGACGTGCACTGCGATGCATGGCGCGCGCTCCCTCGGTGCCTCTTTGCATTTCCTGGGGGGGGGGGGAGTGGCGGGTACGGCGCTCCCTCGCTTCTCTGATAAATCTTGGATTTGACGAGGTGGAGCGAACGGGGGTGGGGTGGGGGGAGGAGGAAGAGTCAAGGAGGCGCTTGCTATTCATTGTTTTGCTAATTTTATTGCGAGTGCGATACGGAGGTGCGAGGAGTCGGCAAAGGTCCTCCTCTGCTGCTGCTGGCTCGTCGCTATTGTATGCATCGGCGACGTAATATCGACTCGATTCTCCGGCGTTGGCGACGACTCCCCGTAACGCCCGTAACCGCAAGGTTGATGAAAGGAGAAAAAAAAGGAGGGGGGAGACGAAGAAGGAGAGGGAGCGAGGAAAAAGTCCCGTGCACAATGTGCCCACGCCATAGGAACTGATTCTCAGCGATAGGAAGAGGCGAAGGATGCAGCTTATGAAGAAGTTGAGTGCGGCCATTACTCACGCGGTTGGCTAAGCGTTGCTTATCGCTCGGGCCGTTGCGAGGGAAATCGCCATCGACTCGAGGACGAAAATAAAAGGAGCGCTCGCTCGGCTGCATCTGCCGCGTCCCGACCCCATTATGCGCGAGGGGAGGGAGGGAGCAACTCCCCGGATGCGATGTGCACGGCGTCCTCGTCGTTCTCAAAAAGCGTAATAGAGCGCTACCGCGAATGCTTGCTGTGTCTTGGTCGCTCTCTCTCTCGTTCGCTTTGTTCCTTTTTACATGGCCCCCCCCCCGGTGCTGCTCACCTCGGCGTTTCGAGAGTCTCGTAGGAAGAGGCGCCCGGCAATAAACGCCACGGGTGTGAAATCATGCGAGGCGTCAATGACGGCGGGAGCGACGGGGACGGCGAGAGCGACGGCATCAACGAGCTTTCGATCGAGCGCTTGAAAACTTTGCAATTAGAAGCTCGCGTAAATGGTCGGAGCGATCGATAGTCCTGACCTTGAGGTGCTTTATGACCGGCGGCTCATTGGCGGCCGCACGCCCGCCTAATAGTCTATTGGAATTTTAATTCCGTAGACATGCGACCGTAGAAATCGCAGACCCGGGACTCGCGTTATTAAAAAGCTGCTCCTACGAGTACGCCCGGCCACTCTCGTGTAATGACGATAAAAGCCGCGTGACGTCAGAGCCCAGCGCGCACTTAATCGAAACACTGATTTACACGATTACGTAATTTAATTAAGAAAGTGGCGGCCTTAATGCGTGCCTTACTAAAATAATAAATGCCCCGGCAGTAACGCACACCAGTCAATATTCCGTACAAGTATGCTTAGCCTAAAAATAGTACGGGGCAAACAAGGTTAGGCAAACTTGGTTTTCATTATCACTGGGAACGCTATGGGCGCACCAGCCGTGGCGGCAGCGGCCGAGATTCAATTTTCTTATTTATCGACTTGGCCACTCGCGAATTACCACGGGACAGTGTGTGCCCGGCTTTTCTCTTTCCCATTCCAATTCCAACGAATCTCTGCCCGAGCGCGCTTTTTCGCTTACAACTCGCAGCTGCTCGCACATGCTGCACATCGCACTTATCGATCCAAATAAAATCGATGCCACGAATCGACGACGCCAGTTGCCCCGCTGCAATTACAACAACAACAGACACACGCGAATCCCACTCCTTTGTGCGCCTTCGCGGTGGTACACAATGATGAGTCAATGCTCGCGCGCCTCGCGACCCCACTTTCTCCTTTTTCACTGTATTCTTTCAATTAGGCTGCCGCCGCCGCCGCTTCCCAGTTTTCCAGTTACATTCGGTGTGTGGGTGGAGAGAGAGAGAGAGAGACCGAGAAAAAGAGGCCCGCTTTCGCTGCCAAAGGCTATTATTTGCTTTTGCGAGGCCGAATCTTTGAGCTGAGAAATGGCCGCGTCATACGCTCATTATGACGCGCGGTGCGGAGAAAGTTCGCCGCTGATTTTGTTTAAATTCGCGTATTGCGAGGGTGAGATTAGGCCGCGCACTTTCATCGTCCTGGTATTATCGAGCATTTGAATTCGAGTGCACTGGCGATTATCTCGAGTGCACAAGTAGTTTGATATCTGGTTATATTGAATATTTTAATTTATAATCCCCGACGGTATAGGGACTTATCGTGCTCGACCGATATTTCATTTTTCAATGTTTGCTTGAGGTTCGCGCGAAGAAATGTAATTGTAACTAAATTGGCTGATTATCTATTTGTTGGGGAAGTGATGGAGAGAATACGAGATTATGATTGTCTTCCAATATTTTTCTTTGCCTATCGCGTCGAATGAGGGGGCGGGGTGGGGGCGGGGTGGGGAGTAAGCATGGGAAATGCATTAAAATGAGCAATAAAAGTGATACGGTTCGTACAATCGACGCTTTTCCATTAATTTTCATAAGGAAATGATTTAATGTGCTTGGCGCAATACTTTCTCACTGACAATTATAAATGTAAAAATAGCCGTCACAATGCTACAATGATAAATAATATCGCAGTCTTCTAATTGAACAAGATAATCTAAGATGATAAGGCATATCGCTCGTTCAATACGCACGAACAATGTACGAGTATCATTGTTGTATCGTAAATACATGACAAATAGAGCATATATCATTGAGTACTCGTTTTTATGAAAGTGCTTAATCGTGAATTTCGACGAAAATTTGGAGCCTCGGTGCGCCTAATATTACAGCTAAAGTGTTTATATTATTGCACATTTATCTCAACTAATATCGAACGTAAGAGGCATTTTACACTTAAGGGATAACGAACTTGCATTCAAGCCAATACGTATTCTCTAAATATTGATTCTAAGGAATTGATACGCCAAGGAAAAATGCCAGAGCTCAGATTTGTAAATAATAAAATTTACTCGACATTGCGATACAATACACTACTGGCATTAAAGGCCGACAATTTTATTATTATAATGAAACTCATCGATAAGCGAAAAAAAACATTTAAGCCTTACGGCACAGTATTGTAGCATTATCAGGTTACACGTTACATCACCTCGTTCCACCACCGCCAATCAAATAATAATCGAATAATTTATTCACAATGTTACCTCATTACAAAAAAGCCAAACATTGCCATTATCATTATTATTGCGACTTTATTATTCTATGTTTTTGCATAGCTTTTTCTCCATCTTCGTCACTTGTGCGTTAACGGACGCGCGCATCGCCATTGTTCGTGTCGCGGCGATCTTTTTTCTTTTTTCGTCTTTTTTTTTCCTTCGCTATTACTTTGCCGCGGCCGCGCACAACTAACAGACGATCTCGCAACTCGATATCCTTTACGAGAAAAACCAACACACGATGTTTATAAATACAATCGCTCTCCGATCCCGTGTCTCAATCGGCCGATCGACCCAAGTTTCCCGCGCAGCCATTTATTCTCATGTGCAATAATATGCTTTTTTTGTTGTTCGACCCCCCTCCCCCATCCCCGCCCTCCACCGCCGCCACCTTCGCGCGACCCACGCTTTTAAACGCCTTTTTCTGAAGCTCGCCGCGCTCAAACGAGATTATCAGCTCACTCTACAATGAAACGCTCCTTTTATTTAGCGATCCTCGCGCGCCACGTGCACGACGAATCATCACAGTCGTCGACTTTATCAGGCCAGACCAACTCCCAACCATACAATCAATCATCCGGCGATCCAATCAATAGCCAAACTTACATAACCACCGCTATAACACGCTATTAAAAATCAATTAACCATCTCTACCTCGCGCATTACTCCCTCATTTTTCCTCTACGTGCGAGTGTGTGTTTGCTGGCATTTTTCGGCACGATCCTGCTCGAGGATCGATTTCAAAATCGTGCCCGTGCGACTCGATCGCTCCCCACCACCCCCACCCACCAAACTACAAAGGCACGTTCAACGTGAGTGAAAGTCCAGAGGAAGGAGCATTGGCGGTAACCCAGGTGGATCGGCTAATGAAGCCGTCCTCGTCGGGGCCTACGACTCCATCACGTGGCCCACATCTCCCGCGAAGGAGCGACCATCCTCCACTTGTGCCCACCCCACCCCCCACCCTCGATGGCCAGCTGCGGCACAGCTGGCCGAAAAAATCGGATTTTTGGCTCTGATGATACGGGGAAGGTTGAGCCTACGGTCTCCCTCACCTCTATCAATCCGCTGGCTCTCTCTCTCTCTCTCTCCATCATCTCGTTATTCCTTCATTTGGCTATGGTTATTAGTGTGGCAGAGGTGAGTGCGGCTGCGGCGTCTATGTAATGCGTATTTGGCTTCGTTCGGATACAGAGTCGATTATACGAAAGGCATTACTTTATCCATTGTTCATTTAGCATTGCTTATCGCTCGTGTGCGAGCAGGAGGTGCATTAATCAGCGATGACTTGTTCGAGCGATTTTTAATAAAAGTTTCGTCGAGCGTGCGTAATGGCTATTTATTGTGTGGCGATTATAATTGTCAGTTCTCGCTTCGTAAAAAATATTCTAATGTATCCACACGGCCGTGCAATATCGCGACGATGAGCGTCCTAAGGCCGAGTCAATACGAGAATTGATTTTGTAGGGGCCGATGGCGTCTTTGCCACTCTTTTCACGCCGATTATTATTATTATTTCTTGTTCGGCAATTGCCGTCCACTTGCGCGCATAATATGTATTTAGAATTGTATGATTCGGCGTTCTTGAGTATCGGTGGCTCGTCTCGCCAATGAAGGAGAAAGATGAAAAAGGCTGCTCAAAAGTACGATATTGATAGTTTAGGTTGTTTGATAACGGCAAGCTGCTCGAGCATTTCACAATGAATTCGTGCTAATTACGTGGTCGCGGTTGAAAATCGGTCGCCGGCTCACGGACACGACGAGCGACCTGTTGACGCGAAATCGAACGATGGCTGAGCGCCGACGTAAGAACAAAGCGCAGCGTAATAGTAACTTGCGCCAGTACTCCCATCGTGTATGGTGTGTGAGCGCGCGCGCGCCCGCGTGTGCGTGGATTATACGCCCGAGTGACGAAAAGTAACGAATCACGCGCACGCAAATGAAACGAAAAAAAAAAGCATAAAAAACATGGGAGGCCAGATTGATTGAAGAGGTAAGTACTTGGTTGTTGTTGTTTGAAGGAGGAGGGTGGGGGGGGGCTCGGGTTGAAGGGAGGGGTCGATTCGAGTCGATGAATCACCCTGGATTTCGCGGGACAATTCGTCATCGCTTCCCCAATGAAATCTTGAGAGGGGGGAGTGAGGGAGGAGCTTTGAAAGCTCGCAGATTGATTATCGTTTTACGCAATAGATTTTTAATCGGCCTTTGACGTATCCTTGAATCTGCGAGCCGCGGACCAAGATAAATGTTTAATGGTCTCGAAGTAAAGCTTAATTGTGATTGAAAAATGGAGCTTTCAATGCGAACAGAAATACAATTGGCAATCTTTGATATTTGGTCGTTAAAGAGAGGAGGGGGGGGGAGGGGACGATGACGCGAACTAAGCGGCGATAGCTAGAGATTTCTAGACATGTCGCGTTTGCTTTAATGACTTGGCTTCCTCGAGGCATTGCGTAACAATATCAGGTGAATGTTTTTATTATTATCATTTCAATGTTAAAGCCGTTTTAGAACATTTTTTTGATACCCTGTCGTTGCAGCCTTTAACACGTAATCGGCCGATAGCACAAATACCTTTTATGGCATCGAATATTCTCATTCGCGAACGGAAATATTAATTTTTATGCAATCCCCGTATAGATAATGCGAGCGCCCGATCATATGCATTCCGATAATTTATCCAAAAGCTTTTAATTGTAACGATTATTTAATCTCGGCAAACATCCCAATAATCAAACTCCGCCAGAGGCATTCCAGGCTGAATGCAAGCCGAATATCTCTGTGGTAGTCGACGAGGATCGCTTAATTATTTACTCGAGCCGCTCTCCCCAGGAGGAGAAAATACGTATTTCCTTAAAGGCGGTTACGTAATGGTAAACGCCACCAAGGTAACCTCACTTTCAATCCAAACACATCTGGCTTAAAGATGCGATTGCTGGTGAATTACAAGCCGATTTTGTCAACATTATTGCAAACGTAGCGATAACATTCCACGGCACGGTATAATGAAAAAAGGCGGTTGGTCTCGGCTGTTGGTAATAAAGTTTTAAAAAATGGGGATAAAAAAAAAAAAATAAGAAAAAGAAGAAGGAAAAAAAAAGGAGGCGTTAAGCGCGCGGACGCTCGTGAAGCCGAAATCACCCACCACTCGACGTTTCTAAATAACCTCGATAAGGGCCATCGAAATCCCGGCCGTACTTTCTTCCTCCTCCTCCTCCTCCTCCTCCTCCTCCTCCTCCTCCCCCCATCGCAAGCGCTATCTCTCTCTCTCATTTTTTTGCCACATCGTGAAGAGCGGCAGTGGCGACGGGGAGCGAAAGGGGCCGAGGGCCGGGAGGAGCAGGAGGAGGCGACGGCGGAGGAGGAGGAGGAGGAGGTGGAGGACGGGCAGGGGGAGGAGGCGGGAGGAGAGGAGAGTCGCGAGAGGCTCTAAGCGAACGCCGTGGCGATAATCGTCGCCTTATTTGAAGAAGAGCAGCTGGCTTCATTTGATCCAATCTGAAAATGTGCTTTGTCGCGAAAGATGAGTCACGCGACAAGCGCACATTTAAAAAACATTTCTCGGACAATGGGATTTCCGAGTTGATTCGATCGAGAGCTCGTTTAATGGCGTCGTCCTATCTCCCTCTGTTTTATCCTTTTCTCCTCGCTGCGAATAAAATACACTCAATAATAAGCCGCCGCCGCCGCCGCCGCCGCCGCCGCCGCCGCTCGTTGGCCATGCATAATCCATGGCACGCACGTATTAATGGCACAAGGCTTCTCGCTTAAGCGCATCACCCGATAACTCTGGCGGAATCGTCACTGCTGCCAACCTCGCGGCTTTCCAATCGATCGCCAAGCGGCCGAGATGCCCGATGCGCACTCACCAAGATCGTCCTCGGCGCTCTTCCCCCGATCGACCGGAGCCCGTACGTCGGCTACGTTAACATTATGTATCCGCCCCTCCTCCCTCCGAGTGCATCGATCGTTGGACGTATCCTTTGATAATAATAAGCACTGGGACGCCCCCGGCCCTACCCTTACAAATCCCCGTCCCACCCCAACATTAAGGATAATCGCCAGCGTAATCGGACAGTCCCGGGACCAGCCTGCCGTCCCGGGAATTCGGGGGCCGTCGACCGTTAAGGCATAACCCCGAGCGGCCGAGAGAGAGAGAGAGAGAGAGAGAGAGAGAGAGAAGGCCGGCCGGTTAGTATAATGGGCGTGTGCACGAGGCATAAATGCACACCGATCGACGGATTCTCTCTCTCGCACCTCTCCTGTCCGATCACTCCGGCACATCGATCAAATGGCCGTGGACGGGCGGCGCTCGGCTCCTCGGCTTCGCTCGGCACTTTCCAAAACCTCCTCGTTCCTCAGCACTCGGGTGCGTTAGCGCCCGGCCTTTCCCCTCCCGTAAATTTATGTAAGACCATGCGATCGCCGCGTAATTGTGTGACCTTTCCTCGACGCACGCACGCCGCCCGATTATTATGTATCGCCCATCGGCACTCGATCTTTCCTCTCCGCACTCATACTCAATCTACGCCTCGCGGCAGCCTTTACGTAACAGAGCTCCCCTTCCCCTTCCCCTCCCGCCCCCTCACCACCGGCATTACAATGACAACACGGGGCCGCGCCGACCGTTCGCGTACAAGTTTCCCGTCTAACGCTCGAGATTAAAATCGTCCTCCTCGGCACGTAACTGCCCGTCGAGGACCCAACAGGCCCTCGCTGTCCCACGCCGAGAATAACACGGGGGAGGGACTTTTCCCGTACACCGTGACCGGCGCGACTCTCGATCTATCGCCGATGGGCCGACAAATCTCATTATCCGCGGAGAGTCCTAAAGAGTTTGCTCTCCGCGACCCATAATCCGGATCTATCGCGGAGGTCCGGCTCGGGCGCGAGAACCAAACAGGCTTCCATTGGTTGGGTGAAAGGAAAGTTTGACTGCACGGCTAAACGAGTTGGCCGGAGTCTGCTGGCCTAATTCCCCTCTCTCTCTCTCGTCTCTAATCGATGCGACCGAGTCGCTGGCCCGAGCCGCTCATTAATAACGAATAAATCGCCATCCGATAGAGAGGTAACTTTCCTCGCGCAGCCGCTCGACCTCGAGTACCACCTAACTGTACATGCAGCGAAAGTCGTGTAGTGGCTTTTATCCTTTGTTACGTCGGGCAATGCGCGACCGGGACTACTACTCCTGACGCAGCTTCGGCCT